>PVKC010042900.1:0-11869 GCA_004027635.1 Crocidura indochinensis | reverse complement strand
TTTTTTTTTTTTTTTTTTTTTTTTTTTTTTTTTGGTTTTTGGGTCACACCCGGCAGTGCTCAGGGGTTACTCCTGGCTCCATGCTCAGAAATTGCTCCTGGCAGGCACGGGGGACCATATGGGGCACCGGGATTCGAACCGATGACCTTTTGCATGAAAGGTAAACACCTTACCTCCATGCTATCTCCCGGGCCCCATGTTTTTCTAAAGCCCAAACAACACATTATATAAGTCTGATGTACATTACAGCCTTGGAATTTTTCTTTGGTTCACATTAAACTAATTGAGTTGAATTTACTTTATGTGGCTCTGTTCAATTCTACTTAAATATTGTAGATTATTCATCTAAAATAAATGAATTTTAAATTATTTAAGCTTCGCAGTACTAGAGAATGACCCTCTGAGATTATTTAGGAAAAAAGCAGTCAGCTCTTTTCCCCTAGACATTACATATTTAATTTGTTTTGAAAAGAAATACCATTTATCTTATATTTTTAAAATACCACAGTGTGTATTATAAATTGATAGATTTACAAACTATTTCTTCTTTTCTTTAAGAAAGCGTGTTTGCAAATTGTGATAGAACAAGATGAAATAGCTTGTTCCTCTTAAACCTTGATGGATGAGCACTAACTATCTCACTATGTATCTTAAATGCCTATGCATAATATTCCTAGTTGATTTCTAAATACTATCCCAGAATAAATTTGTTTTCTTTTCAAGTTCTCTAAAGTTTCAAATACCTCTCCTATTTTACTCTGCTACAGTCTGCAATATATTTTTCTCCAAGAAAATTGAATCTGTTACTGCTTAGTATTCCTACCAGTTTGAAAAATGTGGTTTATATTGGCATCAGAGCAGTAATTTACATATATTGGGATAACAAGAACGTATGCCAGAAAAAGATCAGCTGACAATGAAATGCAGAAATAAAGCTGTTTCCCTTCAACAGAGACTCAGAGTAAAGTTAATAAAGAAATTGATGAGCATCTATCCTGAATTCATCTCTTGTTTTTGCCAGGTGAAGTGTGACCAGTATTGGCCCACTAGAGGCACAGAAACCCATGGGCTAGTCCAGGTGACACTGCTGGACACTGTGGAGTTGGCCACATACTGTGTTAGAACATTTGCACTTTACAAGGTATGTGTTTCCATTTCTCCCTTGTTTTCCTTTTCCATTATTTAAAGAAAGCTGCATTTGAGAAATCAGATATTTTAGGGTTTTCTTAAATCTTGGTTCTATTGGCAACAGTAAAGAATGAAATAATTCTTTCATTTTCGCTCAGCAATTCTTCCTTGTCTGGAAATTTTTCAGTAAATATGGAACTGTTCCTCTGGATGAAAGTTTTGGCAAATGAATAAATGAAGAAAGAAACTCTTCCCAGATCATATAGCAGGAGTCTTCCTGATAACTTATCCCTGAAAAATACAATAATAATCTATGCCTAGGAATTTTATCTTCTTGAGCTAATATTGTTTACAAGTAACTTGAGGTTTATCTCGCAAGAGTATTTCCCTAAAGATTTGAGATACAAGAAAGAATTAAGACTGCACATATTTTTTGTTATTTATTATGATGTTATTCACCTTTATAGTCTAAAGACTAAAACCCTGGGAACTCATCCACTGTTTCTCCTTCACAGAATGGTTCAAGTGAAAAGAGAGAAGTAAGACAATTCCAGTTTACTGCCTGGCCTGACCATGGTGTTCCAGAGCACCCTACACCTTTTCTAGCTTTCTTACGAAGAGTAAAAACATGTAATCCTCCTGATGCAGGTCCCATGGTTGTGCACTGCAGGTAAGAACCAATAGAAGCCTTTGCTATTCTCGAAACTCCACATTGAAGAGCAAGATTGTTTTTCTTTGATATTCTCTTTCCAACTTCTTTGGAACAGTCAAATGTCTATAACGAGTCTGCGTTTTCTCCTCTCTGTTAATATTATATAACTTATTAATATTTTAACTTAATTCTGATCAAAATTCTATATATCTAGTTATACAATATGATTATTCAATATGTTTATACAATGTGTTATTCATGTGGAGATACTATTAGCCTTATCTTTTAATCTCCATCTTGATCATCAAAAACCAGGACAAGCGCCTTTGAGGATCTGCCACAACATTACAGATTTTGCATGAATCTTACACACTGGAAATGTTTACATTAGTGGAAAAATGCCTTAGTGTGATCAAAGCAAAATTCTGATCTTCCTCTGGTTGATGCCAGTAGGCAATAGTTTTACCAGTACACATAACCATAAGCCCTCACTTACATCATGCTTAGCTTCTTGTAAGCATACTCTTCTGTCAAAAGAACATATGAAAGCAGATTCTTAAATAATATCAACATCAACCAAGATTTTTTTTTCCTCATCAGTGTTATAAGGATGTTGTGCAAAATGAGCTTTGAAATCCTGCTGTGCTTTGTTATACAACCTTATTCACAGACCTCAAAGAGTTATTATGATGGAGTATTGGTGTTCTTGCTTCGTTATAAACTCAACTTGATTATAGAGATCTCTCATAAGCTATTTGTTTTGTTTTGTTGTTTGGTTTGGGTTTTGGATTACGAGGGCCATGCCCAGCGCTGCTCAGGGATTGATTTTGGCTCTGCACATAGGAATTATTGCTGGTGGTGCTTAAGGTATCTTATGGATGCCAAGGATCGAACCCAGGTAGACTGCATTGCAAAGCAAGAACTCTACCTATCCTACCCATTCAACCTCCAGTCCCTCAAATGTTTTTTGATGGAGTTTGAACACAAGAGAAGAAGGACATTTGGACTCACTGAAGAAATACTGTCCTTATATGCCTACTCATACATATATGCCACTCATATAGACACATAAACATATACAACTACAGATAAAAATATGTACACACAAAAACATACATGCATATTTCTATATACAGATATCTATTGAAGAAAAATATTAGCAAAAATTTTCAATGAAAATGATTGAAAATTATTAATTTTAATGCATGTATAAAATGTAGCATGTTCCAGCTCTGAAAATGTACTGCCCAATTCTAACAAATAAAAAACATTAATAAAAGTTAAGTACAGATTGCATTTTATCTCATTTTGATAATAAGAAAAAAAAGGCATAATAATGGTATGGATTTTATACTATTGTACTTGAGGGGTAGAAAATAAACTACAAGGCTGTAAGTAAGATACATGTTTATGCTGCCATATTTTCGAAAATACCACCTCTCAGTCTCTTTCACATACATACATGCACACACACACACACACACACACACACACACAGAGTTCTGTCTAAGACACCTGGACTCACCTTAGTAAGAGTTGATTCTAGAGAAATAAGGAAATAAAGATGACTGTGCAGAGCTAATAGCTCCTGACATTTGGAAGTGCTGTGCCTGAGGCTCTAGAGAAGCTGTGTATTGAAACAAACAAAAAGAAAACATATATGGTTGGAAGAAATGTGTTAGCAACTTTGAAACAGTGATAAAAGATACATTAGAAACTGAGTTTGGAATTTGACTTGTGTTTTAAATATCCTAATGTGTCAGTTCAGAAATCTTGGATATATTTAGGAAAGGTCAGTGACTAAATTATAGTGAATCCTTGACTTGGCTGCATGTTTTCTAACACTTGAAAACATACATTATCAGACATAACAGTTTAATAATCATTCCTAATAACGACTATTGGTATTCAATGACAGCTAGTTTAAATTTTATCTCAAAGCAAAAAGAAATTATGCAGGAAGCCACACCAACCAAGTCATAAGAAAGTACTGATTAGTTACCATGATCGTATTGCTGTATTACGTATATATTATGATTGCTCTACTACTATATATGAATATATTCTTAAATACAAATTCAAAGTAAATCCAAGCCTTCTGCAGATCTATTAAATAGGAGATTTTTCTTTTCTTTTTTATTAATAGTTTTATTGAATTAGAATTAATAAACCATAAAATTCATATCCCAGTGAATTATACAATGTATATTGCAATCATTTGTAATGTGTTTATAGAGTTGTGAAGCTTTACTTCTATCTAAACTCTAAACTTCTATCTAAACTCTAAGTAAATCCTTACGTATTGTAACCATTGGCAGAACTTCATTTCCTCTAACACCCAGCTTTAAGCAGTCACTAATTTTATCTACTTTCAATTTGTTTTGATTTTGATTTTGAGCCATGCCCAACAGTGCTCAGGAGTCAAAGCTGAATTTAAACCAGGGACCTGACCTTGATCAGCTGCTAGTGCTAAGAAAAATGCAGTAACTTCTATGCTATCTCTCAGGCCCTACTAATTCAAATAAATTTTTCTAGACTTCTGTAAATTAAATCTTGCATAATCTTTTCAAAATTCACTCATGTTATAGCATTTACTATTTTTTGTTGCTTTTTTTTATTGCCAAATAATCCATTGCATAAAGATAATGCATTTAGTGCTTCTACTTAATAGTCTCAATAAAAGGGTAGAAAATCTGACAAAAATGGGTGGGAGGAGGAATGGAAAAGGAGAAAATGCATATTTTCCCACCAGTTGCACCTAATAATAAACATCAATATTCCAAAGCGCCATTGTGAATAAAATAAATTGTATAGTTATCATTATGAGTGTTACAGCTCAGTATCAATAGCACAAACCAAACCTTGACTAGTTAGGGAAGGCCAGCCACATAAGGAAGACCATCTAGATCTCGTTGTCAGTTCTTACACAGAATTTACATAATCTTAGCTCTCTGTGAAGAGTTGTGAGGCTTTGCTGCTATCTAAACTCAAAATATTTTACTCCAAAAAAGTCCCTACTTACTGTAACCATTGGCAGAGTTGAAGAGAAAGTCTGAATTGGTGATTCAAAAACTTTTCCACTAGCTTCCAACCCTCTGCAACTATAACAATAGTCGTGAGTGAGAAAAAAGAATGCCTGTCACAAAGACAGGCAGGGGGTCCTGGAGGAGGGAGATGAGGGAATTGATAGTGAGAAGGTTGAACTGGCGAAGGGGGGAGGTGTTCTTTTCTATAACTGAAACCCAACTACAAACCTATTTGTAATCATGGTGCTTAAATAAAGATATTGTTTTATAAAAAGAAATAACACATTTTGAGTGCTATGAGAACGATCATTAGGCATTTGAGTTTGACTAACTTGGAGTCATTGCTGCTTCAGAAAACTTTTATTGCCAACTTTTTTTACAACCTCAACATTCAATTTTATAATTCAAATGGGGTCAGTTAGACACAGTTTGCCTATTACCTGTGTGCTTTGGGCAAATTCTCTCTTAGTCACTGCTGCTTCACCTGTAAACTGGTGGTGTTTCGAGATTCAGACATTCCTAACAATCAGAATATTTTGAGGGGCAGGAGAGATAGCATGGAGGTAAGGCGTTTGCCTTTCATGCAGAAGGTCATCGGTTCGAATCCCGGTGTCCCTTATGGTCCCCCATGCTTGCCAGGAGCAATGGAGCATGGAGCATGGAGACAGGAATAACCCCTGAGCACTGCCGGGTGTGGCCCAAAAACCAAAACAAAACAGAATATTTTGAAAATTAAATTATCTGAAAGGATATGATGTCAAATGATAAAGCATATATAGTTAGCACATATAAGCATACAATGATGTTAAATTTTGAATATATGAATTATTAAGTAAGTTTTAAGAACTACATGTAGACATATATATGAATATATACATTATATATATATATAGTTAGGAATGTCTGAATCTCGAAACACCACCAGTACAGGTGAAGCAACAGTGACTAAGAGAGAATTTTCCCAAAGCACACAGGTAATAAGCAAACTGTGTCTAACTGACCCCATTTGAAATTATAAAATTGAATGTTGAGATTGTAAAAAAGTTAAGTAAGTTTTAAAAACTACATGTAGACATATGTGTGTGTGTGTAACTCTAGGAAAAAAATACAACATGAACTTGAATATTTTTCTGTCTAACTGGAACTATTCACCTTGTGACTAACCAGATATTTACAAATATCAAATATCTAATTGAATGTTTTAAATATTTTCCATCATAGTAATTCATAACTTTTCTCAGTGATGGAGAACATTTTTATTGCTGTGGGTTCTAATTATTTTTCATAGTGTTTTTTTTAAATCAGGAATCAAGAAACCCTTGAACTGTTAAAAATGATGCTGTTAAAAATAAATCTAATGCTACAGTTTTTGATAGCTTCAAGATTAAGTTTGATCTTTTAATCATTGTGTTTATGCTGTGTTAAGTCTAGGCAGATCTCCCCTTCACCCTAATTGTTCTCTCAGCATTAACCAGTACCTACGCATTTTACGTATTTCATTTCTATTTCATGACAAACAATATTTAACTATGCTAAAAGTGTACCTATTCTCCTTCTATATCTGCTGCTCTTGTTTTATAATCCAGCCAACTAGATCTTCCAAGGCCACATGGTAAAGTCTGAATAGCGGTCAGTCCTGGGTCAGCAGCGTGCAAGGCCCTACAATTGCATCATCACTCTGGCTCTTAGAAATTGTTCTTTTTTAAAAAATTTTGATTTATTGAAACAGTTCATATGCCAATATCCCAGTTAAGATATCCACTTTATTTATTCTAGTACAATTATACATTTGGGCAATCATTACAATAGTTCATTTTGGAATATTTTTATCATCTTTTTTTGGGGGGAGTGGGTGGGTCACACCCGGCAGTACTCATGGGTTACTCCTGACTCAATGCTCAAAAATTGCTCCTGGCAGGCATGGGGGACCATATGGGGTGCCGAGATTCGAACCACCATTGTTCTGCATCTAAGGCAACCGTTATGCCAGCTCTCTAGCCCCTAATTTCATCATCTTATAAAGAAGTCCTATATTCTCTATTTATCAATCCCTAGCATGTTACATACTTTCATACCGTCCCTCTAGCCACTATTTCTAGACATCTGCTAATCAACTTTCCCTCTCTATTATTCTGCCTCTCTGGATATTTTCTATAACTTATATAGTTCTTTAGACTGGTTTCTTTGCTTGGCATGCTTTCAATCTTCATGCCCATTATTTCATGGCTTAGTCATTTCTTTTTATTGTCAAATAATATTCTTATATGGATATGTAATAATTATTCATTCATAAATCTATTGGCACTATAATTGTCTGCCTTTCTGGTTGTTATGAATAATGCTCCTAAGAACCACTTTGTTTTCCTTTAATTTGGACATATATTTTTATTTGTGTTGATTTTATACCTCGGCATCAGAATGGCTGGAACATTTGGTAGCTCTATGCTTAACAGTCACAGTAGCTGCCAAAATTTTTAAAGGGGCTGTACCATTTTTTATTCTACCAATGATGCACGAGGGTTTCAGTTTTTCTAAATTCTTGCCAATAGTTGTTACTTTCTATTATATTGATTATAACCATATTAAATAAGACTCTTTAAACTGATAAATTTTTGTAGTTTTAATTGGCATTTTCCCAATGATTGATGATGCTTAATATCATTCAATATGCTAATTGTATAGTTTCTTTGGCAAAATTTCAAATCTGTTTCATATTCTAACTAAATTGTTTATTTTTTTATGGAATTGTAGGAGTATTTCTGGCCATCAGATTTATGACTTGTAGTTATTTTTTTTCCAATCTGTGTGCTGTTTCAATTTTCTTACTGTTTTCTTAGCATTTTAAAACTGCAAGAAATTTTGGAAAGTGGAGAAGTCCTCCCAGTTTCATTGGTTTAGCATAAAGGTCCAAGGATCAGGAACCACAAAGTTAGGATCTCATCTCAGTTATGATGGGGCCCAATAAATTCAGATGAGAAATTAATTTTTGAAAGATTCCTAAAATCTAACCTCAATTATACTGTGACTTTATTTATGAAATGCTACTTATTTTCACTGTATAATGGTCTCCTAATACCAATACTCTATTGACCAAAATAGACTTTTCATGGTCAAATATTTTGGAAATTGCTTCATATATGAATAAACATTAAAGACAGTGATCAAAAATTAATATAAGACATGCAATCCAAGAAAATAAGAATACTGTGGAAATTTGTTTAATGTATTTTTAAACATTCATTCTAAATTCCACCCTTTTTTATTCTCAATGTTCCATTCAAATGTCTCCGTAGATCAAAGACTACAAATATTGCCAAAGCATGTGATCGTTTTTAAGATGCTGACAAGTAAGAACCATAGACTCATATTTTCTTAAATCTGGAAATCATTTTCATGTGTAAATTAAGTAATAAGAGAAGCTAGTCTTTGTAGATGAAATACTAGATTTCTAAAAAATGCCAAAATTTTTGGATAAGAATAATAAAATGAGTGGAATATAACAAATTATGTCCTCATTTGGGGAAGCATTTTAAGGTGATGATAAATATTTTTACCATGTAGAAACTATTATGACATATTATTTTTCATATACCAATACTTTCATGTAAAATTAGATTCTAAATGGGACATCATGGTAATATAAAACAAGAGACCAGATCTTCAATCTAATGATGGTTCAATCCTATTAGAGTATTCTATCTTCCACTGAGCTCATTCAGAAGTAATTTAATCAGCAGAAAACAGTAAAATGAAGTACACAATGGCCCACCATAGATGTAAAATTGAAACTTAAAATGAAGATGTTTGGGGTGCAAAAGAAACATACTGAGTGCCATATGAAATGGATATTCTGTTCGAAAAGAAGCATTATATACATAAATGCACTAAATGAAAGGTGAGGATAATGTAATAAGGAATAAATTCCAAAGTCATATATTATGATTGTATTGTGCAAATCCCTTCAATGGCAACACAATCACCTTTCCATTCCCATAATAACCAAGAATGGCAACCAGATCACATCTTTATAGCTATGTAAACATGCACAGCATATCTTCCATCACTTATTCTACTTGCTGTTTATAATAAGAATATTAGATATGTATTATTGAATCCTTACTTTTCAGGTAAGGAAATTGGGACTTTGAAATAGTAAGTCTTGGTGAGTCTGAGTGAAGAGTCTAGCTGAATATATATTTTGTCAAAAACTTCTCTGTCTACACACACTGCTATTGTCTGTCTTCTTCAATTTATGTCATTAAAATGAGAGTGGATTGTCTCTTGCTTAAAATATAGATAACTAGATAATAAAGCATGATAAATAGAGCTTATTCTTTTAATTGATTATATTTTGTTTTGGATCATATCTGGTAATGTTCAGGCAGGGTTTACTCCTGTTTCTGTACTGGAACTGGACAGAGTGTCACTCCTGGCAATGATCCTGGACTTTATGCAATACAGGGGCTTGAACTAGGGTCACAGCTAAAAAGAATTCATGCTTTTACAAGCTTTTTTGACCCCAATTCCAGCTCTTTAAATTAGTTATCTAGAATTCAAATTACACTTGTACCATTTGTGACATCCGTGATCTTGGGTAAATTAAGGCCTTTTTAAGCCTTAATGTCCTTATTTTTATTGTGACCAATATTAATTACAAGTCTTTCACAGTTATATTTAAGGTACATAGTGACAGTGTTGTCCTCCTTCCACCCCTGTTTCCAGCATGCATCACATAATACCTTCTTACCCCCTGGACTGCTAGTGTAACAGCAGTCCCTATGTGTATAATTTGTTATAGATTGGGTTATCTTGATTCTGTTGTCATTGACTTTGGGTTTGGTATTTAGGTCTGATCAATTTTTATTTCCCTCAATATTCATGCGATTGTCTATTCCTGGTATCATCCAGTTATTATTCCCCTCAATTTTTGAGGCAGAACAAGATGATTCAAGTTCTGTGATTCTATTGGGAAAAACAAAGAAGCTGGGAAGAGCCCATCTAGAAACTATAAATATAAATTTAAAAGAAGAAAGACATAGGGTAATAAAAAAGCAATGACAAAAAAAAAAACACACAAACACCAACTAGAAAAAGAAAATAGCAACAAAATAACACCAAGAGGAAGAAAAGAAATTAAAGGAAGGGGACTGATGTGACAAGGTTTTTGTTTGTTTGGTTGTTTGATTGGGGCTTTTTTTAATTTTGTTTTTTTGGGGTTTTATTTTTGCTTTGTTTTGTTTTGTTTTTGTTTTTGCGTAGGCACAGTAAGTGTTGGGAAAATTAAAAATGAATTCCTTTGGCCTAAGAGATACAGTGTCCCTCCACCCTTGAAGCATACTGTCATGAGAACAACTACAGGCTCTGGACATGCTCACTTTCGAACCCCAAGTTCTTTTTATGGTGTCAGGAAATGTTCTGCTCAGTGTGACTGTTAAAAATCAGTCCTCTGTAACTAAAGATTATGGTATTTGCACAGTTCATAGGACAAAGTGTAGAATAGAGTTTTTCTTTTTGAATCCAAAATTTCTGCTCCATCACAGTTGTTGTAGTCATTCTGTAATTAATGATCTTGGTTTTTGCACAGATCCTAGGATGGAATGTAGGATAGAGTCTTGTTTTCTTGATGAATTGTTTATAAATATGAATATGATATATATCAAGTACCTGCCACCTAGAAAGATATCAATAAATATTTGTAGTTACTAACCAGTTATTATTATTTTATCACACAAAATATATTGGCATTATTATATACAACAAATACACTTTTATATTTTCTGAATACTGGATTTCTTGATTTCTGTGTTATTTGTGATTTACAAAAATAGAAAATGTTTATGGGCATGCACATTTGTTACATTATACAAATGCATGTAAAACATACATAAAAGCCTAGAAGTTTATTGGTACCTTTAATAGTTAACAATTTTAAAATGCATAGACACTTGTAATTGTGGCAATTGTTTGATTACCTTAAAGTTATAGTCTTACTTAATAGAACAGGTGGTAACTATAAGACAAGATTTTTCAAGACCCGTACTACTGACATTCATGTTATATAAATTTTATTAGTCATACACTAATATTGTAAGATATTAGGCAGCAAGTCTGACTTCTACCCCTCCCCAAATAATTATGACATGTGTCTTTGAGAATTGCCAGAATTTTTTAGGCAGCAACACTATTCATAGTTGAAAATGACAGCAATATGACAGAGATTGAATCATGACTGTAGATTTAAATGTACATTTAAATGCTAACCTACAATAAATTTTAAACTTATTTTAAATTTTACAAGTTTTAAAGGTATAAAAATACATATTTGAGACTCTAGAGGTAATACAGTTGGGCAATTGCTCGCCTTGTATCTGACCAATCTCGGTTTGAACCCTGGCACCTATATAGATACTTGTGCTTTGCTAGAAGTGATCACAGATAATAGAGTCACGAGTAAGTCCTGCACTCTGTTGGGAGTGGTCCCACCCCCAAGAAAAAAGGAAAGAAAAAAATCTGGATGTCCTCTTGCTTTAAACATTGGTGACTTTTTTTTATATAAACCACTTTAAGGAACTTAAGGGATGGTACATAAGAAAAGGCGTTTGTCATGCATGTGGCTTCAATGGCCATGACCCAATACCACATACTGTTTCCAGGCTTAGTCCTGAGCAAATTGCAAGTAATAGCCCCTGAGCACTTTAGAATGTAACCTCAACCACCTTTCCCCAAATCAAAAAAAAAAATCACTTTCATTGTTTGGTTTAGTTTAATTTGGGGGCCACATGGGGCTATGCCAAGGGATTTCTCCTTGGTCTGTGCACAAGGATCATCATTCCTGTTGGTTCTCAGGGATACATGGATTAAATAGAACTTGGTCAGTCATGTGCAAGGAAAGTACCATATTATATCTGCTTGCAATACTATATCTAGTGTCCAAAATCATCACTTTCAAAAACATAAAGAATTTTGGAAATGTTACTTGAAATGTTTAACAATATTTACTACCTTAATCATCAACTACACACACACACACACACACACACACACACACACACACACACACACA
>PVKC010042899.1:0-11866 GCA_004027635.1 Crocidura indochinensis | reverse complement strand
AGGTATGTAATTATCATTTTACTACAAAGGCCCATAATAATTTACTAGGGATCTTATACAGGAGTACAGGTAAAGAGTAAGACTGGAAATTACTGAGTCCAACGGAAATATCTCAAAACATTATGTTTTAATGCCTAAACCTTACCACATTTAAAATAACCTCTCAGTTTTTCTGTCCATAGGGGTTCCTGGATACAAAGGGTGAACATCCTATGGTGGTACCTCTGTGCACAGTCACATCAGGCACCATACTCTGCTTGAATCATGAAAATGGTCAGATAAAACTGTTTAATATACCCTTTATCTCTAGATTATGCCTTCTTTTAGGACCTGAAGCATATGACCAGTCTGATCGCCAAAGCAACAACTGTGACCTACAAATTTTTACCACGGGACTTAAGCATCGAACATGTTCAATCAAACTAACATGCACTTTCTCTCATACCCTCTCTTCTCATTACTTTGTATTTTTGTTGTTGTTGATTGTTGGTTTGTTTTGTTTTACCAATTTTCTCTTCTTGTCTCCCTCTTCTTCCACCTTCTCGTCATCAATGTCATCAATTAAATCTATGTCAAATAAAAACCACACGGTTACCTCCTCCATAGAAAAGGAAAGCTGACATATAGGGTGCTGTGGACAATACTGCAAAGAGTAAACACCTATATAGATAGACCTCACTAACACAATGGTTAGCACTTGAGACACGAAATCTATACATATCCAAAAATTAATCTATTAGTTCCCTTTCCTTACAAGTACTATACTTACTTATCTTTCTGTACCCAACACACCTCTTGCCCTCCTCACCTCTCTACATTAATATACACCTAAGCTAACTTATATATGTTTATATGTGGGCAGGAGCACAGAGAGATAGGAATCCTCCTTAAAGGACAAACCAAAACTACAAACAACCCATACCTATACCCTATATAGCCCCTCCCATATACTATTCCCTCTCCCTCCTCCAGAAATCCGACTATTACTTCACCCCTCAATCCTATCACCGATATCCCCACCACATTATAACCCTTCACCCTCAGTTCTTAATCCATTAGACTGACCTCTTACCCCCAAAGAGCCAGTACCCACTATCCAAGTGAAGAGACACCCACTCAAACTCTCACCTTGTTCCTGGCAAAAAAAAATACAACTAAGACCTTGACTGACCCATGCAGCATGGCCCTCCTAATCATCTTTCCCTAATGTGGACTGCGGCTTGATATCGGAACTTGCCCCCAAAGGACCCCCACTGCAAGAACTCTACCCAAGGCCTTCTCTGCATGGACCTCAACCTCACAAGGAAATCTGCAAAGACAATGGGGAGGCCTATACTTTCATCATTAGCATAGACCTATGTAACATTGCCTCTTATCCTGTTTCTCCCCAAATGTAAAGTAATCTCTTGTATCACTTTCTCCCTTTTTCTTTGTTTTTCCTTTTTTATTATTGTCTTTTTATTGCTTGTTTGATTTGTTTTGTTTTAGTTTTTTTTTTGTATTATAGCAATCTCGGCTTTTGCACAGATCAAAGGGTGACATATTTCCTGATTTTGTCTTATCGTTGACTGAGGAAGAAGGACAATTTGCTCCTCTGCAGATTAACTGAGTAGCTGTGGTGCGGGCCCTTAATATGACACTTAACTGTTGTGAAGATAGCTGGAACCCACCTAATATTAAGATCTTCTAGATTTAGGTCTGAAATAGGACAGTGATATATCAGCCCTAAGCAAGCATCACCTGGAATGGTGAAAGAGTAAGCATCAGATTCAGTAAGAATATGAATTTATAAAGAAAGAGTTAATGCATCTGATACTTTAATTTAAAATTTTCAAATATCCTGACAGTAATCTTCTCCATGCATGTGAAAAAAATTTTGATTCTGCCCTCATACTTCCATTATTATCAGATAATAAAAATTTCTGACTTTGTGTTTGTATTATTTGCTTAAAGGTAAATGTTATGAATGTTTAACCTTTATTGCTTCAGTTTTATGACTAATTCTATAAAGGAAAAATTATATCTTCTTAAAACGAAAAGCAAACAGACCTTCCAGAAGAAAGTAAATTGCTACAAATGAGTTAGGAACAGCTAAGATTCTCACATGTAGTTACAAAAGCAAGGATGTTTACAGAGAAAAACACTCTTGGAGCTGGGTAAAATGTTTCTTAGGGCATTGGAGAGACTTATGAATGTCTGTGGGAGGCAGCTCTGAGCATAAAGGTCAATAAGAAACAAGAGGTAGAGTTTGGGAGTAGGCGAAGGAGACAAAGTATGCAGTCAGAAGAAGGTTAGAGGGTCAGCAATGCTGAAATATGCCAAGTGAGTCATTATACAAAGAATGAGGATATCCAGAAAATAAGGCACAATGAATGTAGCAAACAAGGATGGCATGGTTGGAACAGATGACTTATAGCTAAAGAGGAAGGGAAGAGTTGAATATGGGAGTAAGAAGGGGAACAAAATTTCACTATACTTAATGTTCAAAAAGATTATTGTGCATATTGTATTCATTGAAATAATGCTAGATTTTTTAAAGTAATGAGACATAGGAGAAGCGTGCCCTGAGCCACCATGCTCCCCTGGTACCTGTAGACTGGTGGTGAGCATGGAACCCCCTCAGTACATGCCACTGAGCCGCCCAGTGCTGTGGGAACCTGTAGACTGGTGGCGAGCGTGAGACTCCCCATCTCTCCCGACCAAAAGCACATGGCCCTGAGCCAACCCAAAACGCCTGGGAATGCTCCCCTCCCTCCAACCATGAGTGTGTGCCCCTCTGCCTGGGACCTTTGGGTTGGCTAGAGGCAACCTGTTCCCCTCCTCTAGACCACAAAATGCCCAAAAGCACCAGATACTCTAACTTACACCAAATAGGCACAGTTAGGCAAGCCCTAACACTCATTTTCCCCAGATAATCCACAGCCCATAAAACAGGATAGCAAAACACTGAAGTAGCCTGCAATATCCCTATCACACTTACACAAATCATTTGGCTAAGTAAAAAAAAAAACTCTAAATAGTACCTCTATTACAATCAGTAGAGCAGACAGCCTTATTAAACAATAAGAAACCTCAACATTAAAAACCAACAGATGCAAAGAAATATGAGAAAACTAAGGAAGACACTAGCAGCGGAGGAAATGGAGAGAAATCCTATTAAATTTCCAAGTCCACCAAAACGCATGAGTCCAATAGATGAGAATCTAAAAGTAACAATGAATGCCCTAGCAATGGAAATCGAAGAATCACTTACCTGCAAGATTAAGAAATCTATAGATAAGTTCACTTTTTTACAAGTGGCTAGTCAGTTTTGTCAACACCTCTTGTTGAAGAGAGTTTCTTTGCTCGATTTAGGATATATTGCTCCTTTATCAAAGATTAGGTGATTGTATGTCTGGGGAACATTCTTTGATTACTAAAGCCTATTCTACTGATCTGAGAGTCTGTCTTTATTCAATACCATGTTGTTTTTTAAATATCTAAATCTTTTTTTCTTTTTTTTCCAATTTTTTTATTTAAACGTTTTGATTACATATATGATTGTGATTAGGTTTCGGTCATGTGAAGAACACCCTCTTCACCAGTGCAACATTCCCACCACCAATGTCCCAAGTCCCCCTCCCTCCCATCCCACCCACACCTGTACTCCAGACAGGCTTTCCAGTTCTCTCATTCATTCATGTGATTATGGTAGTTTTCTGTGTATTTATTTTTACAGGTGCACTCACCACTCTTTGTGGTGAGCTTCATGGAGTGAACTGGGAGTTCCAGCCTCCTCTCATTGACTCTGATGATGTTGCAATGATGATTTTTATTTTCTTTAAAACCCATAGAGGAGTGAGATTATTCTGCTTCTCTCTCTCCCTCTGACTTATTTCACTCAGCATGGTAGATTCCACGTACATCAATGTATAAGAAAACTTCATGACTTCATCTCTCCTGACAGCTGCATAATACTCCATTGTGTATATGTACCACAGTTTCTTTAGCCATTCGTCTGTTGAAGGGCATCTTGGTTGTTTCCAGAGCCTGGCTATTGTGAATAGTGCTGCAATAAATATAGGTGTGAGGAAAGGTTTTTGTACTGAATTTTTGTGTTCTTAGGGTATATCCCTAGGAGTGGAATAGCTGGGTCGAATGGGAGCTGAATTTCCAGATGTTGGAGGAACCTCCATATTGCTTTCCATAGAGGTTGGACTAGACAGCAATCCCACCAGCAGTGGATAAGAGGTCCTTTCTCTCCACATCCCAGCCAGCACTGATTATTCTCATTCTTTGTGAAGGGGGCCAATCTCTGTGGTGTGAGGTGGTATCTCATCATTGTTTTGATTTGCATCACCCTAATAATTAGTGACGAGGAGCATTTTTATATGTGCCTTTTGGCCATTTGTACTTTTTTTTAAATAAAAGTGTCTGTTCATTTCTTCTCCCCATTTTTGATGGGCTTAGATGTTTTTTTTCTTGTAAAGTTCCACGTACATCAATGTATAGGAAAACTTCATGACTTCATCTCTCCTGACAGCTGCACAATACTCCATTGTGTATATGCACCACAGTTTCTTTAGCCATTCGTCTGTTGAAGGGCATCTTGGTTGTTTCCAGAGCCTGGCTATTGTGAATAGTGCTGCAATAAATATAGGTGTGAGGAAAGGGTTTTTGTACTGAATTTTTGTGTTCTTGGGGTATATCCCTAGGAGTGGAATAGCTGGGATGAATGGGAGCTGAATTTCCAGATGTTGGAGGAACCTCCATATTGCTTTCCATAGAGGTTGGACTAGACAGCAATCCCACCAGCAGTGGATAAGAGGTCCTTTCTGTCCACATCCCAGCCAGCACTGATTATTCTCATTCTTTGTGAAGTGGGCCAATCTCTGTGGTGTGAGGTGGTATCTCATCATTGTTTTGATTTGCATCTCCCTAATGATTAGTGACAAGGAGCATTTTCTCATGTGCCTTTTGGCCATTTGTATTTTTTTATCAAAGTGTCTGTTCATTTCTTCTCCCCATTTTTGATGGGATTAGATGATTTTTCTTGTAAAGTTCTGTCAGTGCCCTGTATATTTTGGATATTAGCCCCTTATCTGATGGGTGTTGGGTGAATAGTTTCTCCCACTCAGTGGGTGACTCTTGTATCCTGGGCGCTATTTCTTTGGAGGTGCAGAAGCTTCTGCGTTTAATGTATTCCCATCTGTTGATCTCTGCTTCCACTTGTTTGGAAAGTGTAGTTGCCTCCTTGAAGATGCCTTTTGTCTCATGTCATGGAGTGTTTTACTGACGTGTTGTACTATATGCCTTATGGAATCAGGTCGGATGTCGAGGTCTTTGATCCATTTGGATTTTACCTTCGTGCATGCTGTTAACTGGGGATCTATGTTCGCTTTTTTGCAAGTACAAACCAGTTCTGCCAGCACCACTTGTTGAAGAGGTTTTCCCTACTCCACTTAGGATTTCTTGCTCCTTTGTCAAAAATTAGGTACTTGTATGTCTGGGGGACATTGTCTGAGAATTCAAGCCTATTCCTCTGATCTGAAGGTCTGTCTTTATTCTAATACCATGCTGTTTAGATAACTATTGCTTTGTAGTAGAGTTAAAAGTTGGGGAAAGTAATTCCTCCCATTTTCCTTTTCCCTAGGAGTGCTTTAGCTATTCTAGGGTGTTTATTGTTCCAGATGAACTTCATAAGTGCTTGATCCACTTCTTTGAAGAATGTCATGGGTATCTTTATAGGGATGGCATTAAATCTGTATAATGCTTTGGGGGAGAATTGTCTTTCTAATGATGTTAATCCTGGCAATCCATTAGTAGGTTATGTGTTTCCATTTCCGTGTGTCCTCTCTTATTTCTTGGAGCAGGGATTTATAGTTTTCTTTGTATAGGTCCTTCGTATCTTTGGTCAAGTTGACTCCAAGATATTTGATTTTGTGTGGTGCTATTGTGAATGGGATTGCCTTCTTATCTTCAGTCTCTTCCCTATCATTGTTAGTGTATATAAAGGCCATTGATTTCTGAGTGTTGATTTTATAGCCTGCCACCTTGCTATATGAATCTATTATTTCTTCTGTCTCCCTATTTTTGGTTCCTTTTGTTGGTCATTTTCTAATTTTTTGAAAATTACAAATTTTTTGTCGTTAGGTTATTCAGGTATGCCCCTTCTTCCTTCCTGATGTGTGCTTGTAGTGCTATAAATTTTCCTCTCAGGACCGCTTTTGCTGTGTCCCATAGATTCGGGGGGTTGTGTCTTCATTATCATTTGTTTCCAGGAAATTTTTTTTGTTTTTTTTGGGGGGTAACACCCAGTGACGCTCAGGGGTTACTCCTGGCTATTCGCTCAGAAGTCGCTCCTGGCAGGCACGGGGGACCATATGGGAACTGGGGGATCGAACCGTGGTCCGTCCTAGGTTAGTGCAGGCACTTTCCCTCCAGCGCCACAGCCCGGCCCCCATCCAGGAAAGTTTTAATTTCCTTTTTGATTTCATCTCAGACCCACTGGTTGTTCAGTAGCAGGGTGTTTAATTTCAAGTTGTTAATGTTTTTCTTCTGTGTGGCTTTGTAGTTCATCTAATTTCAGAGCCTTGTGGTTGGCAAAGGTAGCCTGCAAGATTTCTATCCTCTTGATTTTATGGAGGTATGTTTTATGTGTCAGCATGTAGTCTATCATGGAGAATGACCCATGTACATTGGAGAAGAATGTGTATCCAGGTTTTTTGGGATGGAGTGTCCTATATATATATACTAGTCCTCTTTCTTCCATTTCTCTATTCAGGACTAGTATGTTTTTTTGGGTTTCAATCTGGTTGACCTATCAAGTGCTGATAGAGCCATGTTGAGGTCTCTCATAATTATTGTGTTATCATTGATTTCTTGTTTCAGATTTGTCAGTAACTGTATTAGATAATTTTCTGCTCTCCCATTGGGTGCATATATGTTTAATAGTCTGATTTCTTCCTCTTGCACATATCCCTTGATTAGAACATAGTGTCCATCTTTGTCCCTTACCACTTTTCTGAGTATAAAGTTGGTGTCATCAGATATCAATATGGCCACCCCAGCTTTTTTGAGGGTATTGTTTGCTTTGATGCTTTTCCTCTAGCCTTTGATTTTGAGTCTATGTTTGTTCTGACTATTTAGATATGTTTCTTGTAGGCAGCAGAAGGTTGGATTCTTCTTTTTGATCCACTTTGCTACTCTGTGTCTTTTAATTGATGAATTTAGCCCATTAACACTGAGGGAGGTGATTGTCATAGGATTTAATGTCATATTTGTAGATAAGTTTGCTGTGTTTTTTGGTCTCTCTTGTCTTAGAGTAGACCTGCCAGTTTTTCCTTTAAGGCTGGGTTATCACCTGTGAAGTTTTTAAGCTGTTGTTTACCCATGAAGCTATGTATTTTTCCTTCATACCTGAACGTGAGTCGTGCTGGATGCAGTATTCTCCGTGAGGCATTCATTTCATTCAGTCTTGGCACAATATCCCACCACTGTCTTCTGGCCTTGAGAGTTTCTTGCCACATGTCTGCTGTAAATCTTAGGTATGCTCCTTTGAATGTAATTTCCCTTTTTGACCTTGCTGCATTCAGTATTCTATCTCTATCTGTGGGATTTTTCATTGTAACGAGGATGTGTCTGGGGGTACTTTTCTTTTGGTCTCATTTGGCTGGTACACTTCGGGCATGCAGGCTTTGACTACATGTAGTTGTTAACTCTGGTAATATATCTTTGATGATGTCTTTGACAGTTGATCTTCCTGGTGATTTCCTACTTGGGTCTCTGGGACTCCAATGATTCTTATGTTGTTTCTTTTGGGTTTCTCAAAGACTTCTATTTTCATCTGTTCATATTCCTTGAGTACTTTTTCCATTGCCTGCTCATTTGTCCTAGGGTTCTTTTCCCATTCCTTATGCTGTGTTGAGTTTTTCTGCATCTCATCTTCCAGTCGTCCGATTCTCTCCTCAGCTGCTTTTACCCGGCTGTCGAGGGCATCCACTGAGATTTTCAGTTGAGCTACCATGTTTTTTAGGCCTGCCATTTCAGTTTGAAGTTTTCTGAGTTCTGTCTTTGTGTTCTGTTCAGATCGTTCTATGCTTTCTTGGAGTTTTACAAACATATTCCATATTTCTATTTTAAATTCCTTATCCGAGAGGTTAAGCAGAGGGTTATGATTTTTAAGGTCGTCCAAGTCATCATCTTTATTCTCAGTGCCTATTGTTTGCCTACGAGCTTTCTGCATTGTTGCTATAATAGTGTGGTTTTTCCTGTGTGTTGTGATGGGGTTTATTGGTTAGAAAGAGTGCATGGCCACGAGGCGAAGTGGAGCGACCACGCTCTTCTGAGGCTCCAAGAAATCAGGACAGGACAGACAGAAGCAGGAAAAGAGTCCCCTCCACCATGCAGTTTTGATAACTATTTATTTGTAGTAAAGTTTAAAGTTGGGGAAAGTAATGCCTCCCATAGTCTTTTACCAATGATTGCTTGAGCTATTCCAGGGTGTTTATTGTTCCAAAATAATTTCAAAAGTGCTTGATCCACTTCTTTGAAGAATGTCATGGATATCTTTAGAGGGATTGCATTAAATATCTACACTGCTTTTGGGAGTATTGCCACTTTAATTATGTTAATCCTGCCAATCCATGAGCAGGGCATGTGTTTCCATTTCCTTTTGTCCTCTCTTATTTCTTGGAGAAGAGTTTTATAGTTTTCTTTGTATAGGTCCTTCTCATCTTCAGTCAAGTGACTCCAATATATTTGAGTTTGTCTGGCACTAATATGAATAGTGTACAGCGAGCTTAGAACACCAGATAATATCATGTACAAATGTAAAATCCAAATGGATTAAAGACCTTGATATCAGACCTGATAACATAAGATATATAGAACAACACATAGGTAAAACACTTCATGACATTGAGAATAAAGGCATCTTCAAAGAGGAAACTGCACTCTCCAAACAAGTGAAAGCAGAGATTAACAGAGGGGAAAAATTAAGATGAGAAGTTTCTGCACATCGAAGAAAATAGTGTCCAGGATACAAGAGCCACCCACTAAATGGGTGAAACTGTTCACCCAATACCCATCAGATAAGGGGCTAGTCTCCAAAATATACAAGGTACTGACAGTACTTTACAAGAAAAAAAATACCTATTTTCATCAAAATAATGGTGAAATAATGAACACTTTGTCAAAAAAGAAATATAATTGGCCTAAAGGACATCAAAAAATTCTCTGCATCACTGATGCAAATCAAAACAACTATGAAGTACCACCTCTCACCACAGAGATTTAAACACATCAAAAAGAATGAGAACAAACAATGTTGGCGGGGATATGGAGAGAAGGAACTCTTTTCCTTCTCTAGACGGAATACCGTCTAGTTAAACCTTTCTGAAAAGCGATATGGAGATTCCTCCCAAAACTGGAAATTGAGCTCCCATATGATCCAGCTATACAAGTCCTAGAAATATACCCTAGGAACACAAAAGTACAATACAAAAATCCCTTCCTTACACCTATATTCATTGCAGCACTATTTATCATAGCAAGACTCTGAACACAACCAAGATGCCCTTCAATAGACCAATGACTAAAGAAATTGTGGTACATATACAAATGGAAATTATATAGCTGTCAGGAGAGATGAAGTGATGAAATTTTTCTATATATGGATGTATGTACATGGAATCTATTATACTGAGTGAAATAAGTCAGGGAGAGAGAAATGTGCGGAATGGTCTCACTCATCTATGGGTTTTAAGAAAAATGAAAGACATTCTTGCAATAATTTTCAGAGACAAAAGAGAAGAGGGCTGGGAGTTACAGCCCACTTCTTGAACCTCATCATAAACAGTGATTAGTTCAGTTACAGAAATAACTACATTGTAAACTACCTAACAATGAGAATGTATGAGGTAAATAGAAAGCCTGTCTAGAGTACAGGTGGGGACGGGGTGGGGGGGGAGAGGGATATTTGGGATATTGTTGGTGGGAATGCTGCACTGGTGGTGGGGAATGTCCTCTTATATGACTGAACCCAACCACAATCATGTTTGTAACCATGGTGTTTAAATAAAAATATTATTAACAAATAAAAATAAAAATAAATAAACAAAAGAAATCCATAGATAAACATTTCAACGAAATCAAAAAAGAAGTTTTACAAGAGATGAAAGAATCTATACTATTGGAACTAGGGGAAATAAAGAACATGTTAACAAGCCATAATAACAGAATGCCACAGTTAGAAGAACGCATAGAGGAACTTGAGAAAAAACTACAAAATAACAATGACAAAGAAGTCAATAAGAAAGCAAGAGACAAAACATTGAAAAAGTTACATACTTAATGAACAAAAATAAAAGAAATAACCTTCGAATTGTAGGAATACTAGAAGGGGAGGAAAAGGGAAAAGGAGAAGAACAAGTAGCGAGGGAATTAATAGCAGAGAATTTTCCCACCCTCTGGAAAGAGACACCAGTACAAATCCAGGAGGCAAAAAGAGTCCCAAATATAATAGACCAGAACAGACCAACACCAAGACATATAGTAAACCAACTGGCAAAAAGCAAAGAGAGATGAATTCTTTCAAGCAAGAAGGGAAAGAAAACATCAAATACAAAGTAAGAGTTATAAGAATAAATCCACACAGTTCAAGCAAGAAGACAGTGGAGTGACTTATTTAAACTGCTGAAACTTCCAACCTAGATTATGCTGCCCAGCAAAACTCTCATTTTTATTGGAAGGAGAACTAGAGACATTCTTAGACAAAAAAGAAATCACACTATTTGCACTAACCAAACCATCTCTAAATTAATTCCTCAAGGATGTCCTACACAATCCAAACAAAAACAAACCTACTCAGTATAATAGCACAATAATCCTCTCTGGTGATAATCTCCTTAAATGTCAATGGGCTAAATTATCCCATTAAAAGACACAGAATAGAGGGATGGATCAGAAAACAAAAACCAGATATCTGCTGCATCCAAGAAACACACCTAAAGGAACAAGACAGGCACACGCTTAGAATTAAAGGATGGAAATCAGTTATTCAAGCCAATGAAAAACAAAATAAGCTGGAACAACCATTCATATACCAGACCAAATTCCATTAAATCTCAAGAAAGTGGTCAGAGCCAAGAGGGTCACTACCTGCTGATAGGGGAACATTAGACCACGGAGTACTAACTCTGTTAAATATGTATGTGCCAACTACAGAACCAGCAATATATGTAAGGCATTTGCTCACAAACCTAGAGAAACATATAAAAGGAAATGTGATAGTAGTAGGGGATTTCAACTCTCCACTATCACCACTAGACAGATCTACCAGGCAGAAAACTAGCAAAGACATAAGATACCTTAATGATAAATTAGAGGAAATAGTACTAACAGACACGTATAGGGCTCTCTACCCCAGAAAAGTAGAATATGCATTCTTCTCAAGTGCTCATGAACCCTTCTCTAGAATAGACCATGTCTTAGTATTTAAATATAACTTTCACAAAATCATAAGGATTATTAGAAGTTCACTATCAGACCATTATGCAACAAAGATCAAGATCGATAGTAAAAAGAAAATGTTGAGAAAATCTAACACCTGGAGATTAAACAACATGCTATTCAATAACATCTGGATCAAAGAGGAAATCAAGGAAAACATAAAAAAATCCAGAAGAGTCCCTACTTGTGACCTCAGGCTGGGAATCCCTGCGAATCCACGCCTGCCGAGTGTGGCCAACTAAAAAGAACTGTGAGTGTGTCTTCTCTTTGTGTTTATCTTTTGCTTGCTGTCCTCTGAACTCGCGGGAGTGAGCCATCTTGGCTCAAAAAAAAGAACTCGCTCTCCCAGAGTTCCAACCAGGGCAGGAACGCCCAG
>PVKC010042898.1:0-11858 GCA_004027635.1 Crocidura indochinensis | reverse complement strand
TTTTAGAGGTTAAAGGAAGGGAGGAGTCAAATCTCCAAGAAAGAGTTTCCCTATTTCTTTTTTTTGGAGGGGGGGTCACACCTCCGGCAGTGCTCAGGGGTTACTCCTGGCTCCATGCTCAGAAATTGCTCCTGGCAGGCACCAGGGACCATATGGGGCACCGTGATTTGAACCAATGACCTTTAGCATGAAAAGCAAACGCCTTACCTCCATGCTATTTCCCTATTTCTAAAGGAGGGACAAAAGTCAAAATCTGTATTCTGATTACTCCCTTGATTACCAGAAATTTCAGCTACAAAGGACAAATTTGAAAAGGAGAGAAAATTTGTCTTTGCTTTTTTAGGGCTGACTAAATCCAGAAAAGGGGGTTCTTAAATAAACATTTAGTGCTGGAATTTCTGGGTCAATTTATTTGAAAGAGGCCAATATTTTTGCCTGATATATACAAAGAAGAGATAGTCAGATACTGGCTGAAAATGTAATGCCAGGCATCTCTTTGGAAATACCTCAACCATCCACACAGGGGAAAAAGGCATCCGAAGCGGGCCTTTTGAGGAACCCCATGGGGATTAAATTATTTCTACCCACCAGGAAAATCTGGGGATACATCTGGTGGGCTGAGCCCCCCTAAAGGCTTAGGCATGCCCTGGCAATCCTCCTTTGAATGTAATTTCCCTTTTGATCTTGCTTTCAGTATTCTATCCCAATGTGTGGGATTTATCATTGTGACTAGGATGTGTCTTTGGGATTCATTTAGCTGGCATTCTTCAGCCATGCAGAATTTGGTTGCATGCCATCTTCAGCTCTGGGAGTTTCTCTGTAATGATGTCCTTGACTGTTGATTCTTCCTGGAGATTTTTTTTCCTGGGTCTCTGGGACTCCAATGATTCTTATATCATTTCTGTTGAATTTATCAAAGACTTCTATTTTTTATCTGTTCACATTCTTTTTTTTTTTTTTTGGGCCACACCCGGTGACGCTCAGGGGTTACTCCTGGCTATTCGCTCAGAAGTCGCTCCTGGCAGGCACGGGGGACCATATGGGGAACCGTGGGATCGAACCGCGGTCTGTTCTAGGTTAGCACAAGGCAAGGCAGGCACCTTACCTCCAGCGCCACCACCCGGCCCCCTGTTCACATTCTTTAAGTATTTTTTCTGATTATTCGCTTTAAGGGTCTTTTCCAATCTCTCCTGCTGTATGGAGTTTATCTGAATCTCATCTTCCAGCTCACTGATTCTGTCCTCAGCTGCTATTATTATGTTGGAGAGGCTTTCCCACTAAGTTTTTCATTTTATCTACAGAGTTTTTCAGTACTGTTATTTCAGTTTGGAGTTTTTTGATTTCTATCTTTGTGGTCTGTTCAGCTTGATCTTGCTTTCTTTGAGTTCTATGAACATCCTCCATATTTCTTTTCTAAACTCCTTATCTGAGAGGCTCACTAGGTGGTTGACAGTTTTCTAGTCATCAGAACTGCCATATTCATTCTTTATGCATGATGTTGACCTGCATTGTTTCCCCATTATCACACTTGTAATGTGTTTTTTTTCTACTTGTTATGGTGGGGTCATGGGCTATAAGATGCATGAAGCAAAGCAGAGTGATCACACTCCTCTGGCTCCATGTTTTGTGACGGGACATCTCACCCCTGAAAAAGTACCCCCAGGGAACGATGGTGGTGAGATTCAAAGTCCATGACACAGGAGAGCAGAAATAGTAAAGTCCAGTATATCTGCCATGTTTCAAAGCACACAGCAGTAATCAACTCTCCCCTTTGTGCAGGACAACTCACCTCTCTGGAGATGTTTCTTGTTTGTTGTGTGGCTAGATGACTTGACCATTCTGAGTAACAAATCATGATGCCTCAGTTTCTCAAAACAGAGACTGAGCAGAGCAAAGACTTTCTTTTAAATTTCTTTCAACCTCGAATTGTAGTATTCTATTCAAATTATAACATGGACATTAATTATGAAGAGCTGTATGAAGATTTTAAATTTTCCATAAAATATTAAAAATATAATAAAGTTCATATAACAAATACAATTTTAGCAGGTATAACTTCTGTTAAAACTCAGAAAAGAGCTCCATATAATATCCAATCATAATTATGAATATCCAGTGATAATTTAGGATCAATTAAGAGAAAGTCAATCAGATGGTAAGTAACCCTCTGTCTCCCACCAAAAATTGGGTAGATTCAGGGGCCAGAGCAGTGGCGCAAGCAGTAAGGCATCTGCCTTGTGCATGCTAGCCTAGGACAGACAGTTTTTTGATCCCCTGGTGTCCCATATGATTCCCCCAAGCCAGGAGCGATTTCTAAGCAAATAGCCAGGAGGGACCTCTGAGTGTCACTGGGTGTGACCAAAAAAAAAATTGGGTGGATTCTCACAATTTTATCATTTTCCTTAAATTCATAGTAAAATAAAATCTTTCTAGGAAAGGAATTGGTAGCCTCACAAACTCATTAAGCAACCTAGTTCATGTCACACATGAAGAGTGGTGACACAGAATAAAAACAGAGCTAATGCCACAAGGGAGTGCTTTATTCTGTTTTCTATTTAATAACTTGATTTTCGTCTGGCTTCCGTGACTAAAGTCTGCCTAGGTGTAAGTTCCCATGTAAAGGATCATATGCTTAATAGAATTTCAGATTGGGTCATGCTTACTGTTGGCAACAACAAGCTCTACTTGATTTTATGCTGAGGGGTTGAGTGACTTCTGAGTGTATAATAGTATAAGATTGTAACATTCATGAAAGGCTCTCAAATTCAACAATATAATATAGAGTGGAGTTTTTTTATGTTCCTCTAACCAAATATTTCTCACTCATATAAAACTGAGCAGTCTTAAAAGAACTTCTGTACTTTTTTTCCTCCATTTTCTTAGAGTCTGTGCATTAGAAACTATCAAGGGATTAATAAGTCTTCAGACAGATCTGCTCTTTCATTCCCTGGAACTTAGACAAGTGTATCTCTATGCTTTCTGTGAAATAAAACCTAAAGTTTCTGTGACAATGCCTTTATTTAAAAAATACTATTCCTATCCTTTTCTGTCTCTAGGAAATCTGTCTGTCTGAGTAATTGGATTTATGTCTTTCAATGCAGGACTTGTTGTTCAGTATTCAAATGACAATGGGATACTCTGGCATTTGCTCAGAGAGTTGGATTTCATGTCATTTCTGGAACCACAGATTATATCCATTGACTTACCACGAGAGGCAAAGACACCCGCAACAGCTTTTCGGTGGTGGCAACCCCAACATGGTAAGTTGCTGTTCACCCCAATTTTGCTGGTAGACTTAAGAACAGATGGTTACGGGGCCGGGAAGACAGCGTTAGAGGTAAGGTGTCTGCCTTGCAAGCGCTAGTGTAGGACGGACTGTGGTTCGATCCCCCGGCCTCCCATATGGTCCCCCCAAGCCAGGGGTGATTTCTGAGTGCATAGCCAGGAGTAACCCCTGAGCATCATTGGGTATGGCCCAAAAACCAAAAAAAAAAGAAAGAGCAGATGATTAAAGTCATGTTTTATTGTTTGATTTAACTCACAGTCATAAAAATACCTTTACTGCTATATAATGAACCTTCTCTATCTGCCTTTATTCATCTCATTTCAGGAAAGCATTCAGCCCAATGGGCCTTGGATGATGTCCTTATAGGGATGAATGACAGCTCACAAACTGGGTTTCAAGACAAATTTGATGGCTCTATAGATTTGCAAACTAACTGGTATCGAATCCAAGGTGGTCAAGTTGACATAGATTGTCTGTCCATGGATACTGCTCTGATATTCACTGAAAACATAGGTATTTTTCCCCTACTGGATATAGAAAGAATATTTGATTAGCTAGAAACACTTTAACTAAAGCCCCAAGAGAAGATTATCAAATGCAAAACTGAGTGCATAAACACGTCTAAAAAAGTCATCTAATCTGTTATGTCAACTATGTGATGCATTTTCTTTAAATAAAATATTCAAAAAATAAAAGAGGCATCTATATCACTGTGTTGTAGAGGACTTGGGAAAGAAGTTGTGTTGTCCTCTAAGATAGCTTGATTTACAGTGACAGATTTTTGTAGAACTGTCTTTCTTAGAGCATGTATGTAACTAAAGTTTCTCAAAAGCAGGGAAAAAGTTATCTTAAAAAATTGCTGTTAACATTCACAGAATTATAGATTTAAGATTGTATCAGCTTTTCTTATGTGGTGAAACAAGTTGAAAACAAGTGAACAGCCATTCATATTTTTGAGTCTGCTCACCAAATAAAAACTGCATGAGACACCAAAGTCAAAACACATGAGACACTTAAAACATATTTTTAATTCCTGAAGGAGTTCATTGTATGAACTCAAAGGAAAGGAGAGAGAAAGAGTATAATTATATGCTACACTTACATGTTTCCTTTTTTTATAGGAAAACCTCGTTATGCCGAGACCTGGGACTTCCATGTGTCAGCCTCAACCTTCTTGCAGTTTGAAATAAGCATGGGATGTAGCAAGCCCTTTAGCAACACCCACAGTGTACAGCTCCAGTATTCTCTGAACAATGGCAGGGACTGGCATCTTGTCACCGAAGAGTGTGTTCCTCCAACTATTGGCTGTCTGCACTACACAGAAAGTTCAATTTACACCTCTGAGAGATTCCAGAGTTGGAAGCGCATCACTGTCTACCTCCCACTCTCTACTATGTGAGAATTGTTATTTGGCAACAAGTCAAAATGTTAGGTTTATGTCCCCTGATTTGAAAATAATTGCAGTTCCACTTGGCAATTCTGTTTCTCTCTCACCATAATTATGCAGGAACTGTGTCAGAGGGGTGGGAGGGAGGCTTGCGAGGTGCTTTGGGTTGCAATCGTCTTATGTGTTTGGGGGTTCCAAAACTTTTTCAAGGATAAATTTTCTATTCTTCAGCACTGTGAAGGCTTACCCATCAAAATCAGGTTTTCAAACAATTATGCAAAGAAGTACCCAATAATTAGATGATATTGAGACACATGCGGCTGAACATGAACTTATCACATATGGGAGACTCTCCAAGTTCGCATTTTTTTTAAATCTTACTATCACAATAAGTACGTAATGTTGGCTCCTTCTGAATGCTCTAGAATTTTGCATCTTCACCTCCCCAGCATTCAGATCACATTCTAGATGTGCATGAGAATGATTTATAGCATATTCTCTCCTTTGTAGCTTAGTCACTAGATAAATTTGAGGTTCTTTATAGAATACTGGAGAGTGTTCTATGGGAATTGTGATATCTTAGACATCTATCTGCACATTCCCCTATGTGCCCCCACCCAATCCTTGCTTCTTCTATGATCCATTCTGTCTTCAGCTATAGGGCAATTGGCCTCTGCAGAATCTTCACAGTCTCTGTTATTTTCAGGCTTCCTGGCAGATTTAGGCAGTGCCAGACCTAGGCAAAAGACTGGAGCGTAGAAAGAAAAAAAACAGGGTGTCAAGCCTCCAACTTTTCTACCTCATTTTGATTTCTAAAAAGCAGTAGAAAATGATATAGAAACTAAAGCATTTTTAGAATTAACCAAAACAACTTCCTGTGAACCACTAGAGCTGGTTTACAGTTCACTTGTTCACTTTCTTTAACAAATACTAATCAAATGTCCAGAATATCTACAGCATTTGTGGATCTCTAGTACAGAATAAATGCACTGATGCCAGAGTACGCATATATTACTCATAGCTTATCTAATTGTTAGTCATGATAATAGAGGCCATATGGGGAAATATTGAAATTTGGGGAGCTAGGGGTTTCTGTCTAACTCAGTTTGGGAAATTAGAGGGAGAACTCTAGAGAGGTTGCTGTTTAGTCTAAACAAATGTACTCTGCTTATTTGCCTGAGAAGGTATTTGTGTTATTGTAAACAGATGAACAACTATAACAACCAAAACTCCAGAGGAAATAGAAGCATGAGTTGATGGGAGAAATTGGTGTAAGTTGGTGTGAAGGAAGTAAAGGGAAAAATAAGTCCAGAAGGAGGGGCAGGTTAAAAATCATATGTCTCTGTTATCTTAAGCAGATATGCCTTGACATGTACTGGAAAACTATTTGAAGGGTGTTGAGCAGAGATGTAACAAGTAAATTTTCCTGTTAGCACCATCACACTGTCAATTGTGTTGAATTGAATAAAAATTGATGTCAGTAAGATAATAGCATTTGAAATATCATTGTTGAAATTTTTTATATTCAAGTAAACTATGCTTCTGATTTCAAAAAAGAGAATAATACCTCCTGAGTCTGCTCCTAACCAAAACTGTTCCAACTGTCTGGGGAGACAGGACATATCTGAACATAGGGGTCTTCTAATGGTAGATTCTAGAAAACACTTGAAATTGTAGCATGACGGTGTTTAAATAACAATTAAAAAAAAGAAGAAAGAAAATGTAGCATGAAACCTGAGAATGTGACATGAAATCCAAAATGGAAGCCCAACTTTCTAGTTCTCAGCTTTTGGGAGCCAGAACATCAGGAACCAAACAAGTGGCAGGAATGTGATCAATTCATAATTATCTCAGAAACCATTGAGAGATATTAAAATAGGAACCTCATAGCAAACACTGTCTATGACTATAGCATTTTGCTCATGTTTATCATAGTCCATCTTTTCTGAATCCTGATTAATAGTAAACATCTAAAAAGCACTATAGTTCTGCGTGTAGTTTAAAAGCAGAATAAATGGGTAATTCAAAATCTGTTTCCCTCTCTTCAAAAAGCATTCAGAGAACCTTGTATGAGAGAAATAGTGAGACTTTTTTAAAAGGCTGTTTCAAGAGAAAACAGTACTTGGTCAGAGAAGAAATCAGGTGAAATGATCGAGATGTAGTGTTGAAAGAATTAATTTAGAAGAATTAAAGAGAATTGAAAACATATTCTCATGATCTCAAGTTTGTTTGTCAACCCAAGTGTGTTTTCTTGGATTAGATCTCCCAGGACACGGTTCAGATGGATTCAAACCAACTACACCGCAGGAGCTGACTCCTGGGCAATTGATAATGTTGTGCTGGCCTCAGAATGCCCTTGGATGTGCTCAGGAAGAGGGATTTGTGATGCTGGACACTGTGTGTAAGTTAATGGGACTGTTGGTTTTGTTTTGTTTTGTTTTGTTTTTTCATTGCAAGTGCAAAAGTAAAAGTGGTTTCTTGAATTCATAAAACAATGACATCTTCCATTCTTCCTTATTAGGTGTGACCGGGGCTTCGGGGGTGCATCCTGTGTTCCTGTTGTTTCTCTGCCATCAATTCTGAAAGATGATTTTAATGGAAACTTACATCCTGACCTCTGGCCTGAAATGTATGGTGCAGAGAGAGGGAATCTGAATGGAGAAACCATCAAGTCTGGAACATCTCTCATTTTCAAAGGGGTTAGAGAAAGATTCCACTCCTCTACATTCCTAATGAAAGTTCATTGTTCATTGATACATGTCTCAATTTGTTCAGATACCATTATTATTAATGCATGGTTCAATGTATGCTTTTTCTTCTAATCACTATAATTATACTTTTTTAATCACTTAGGCATAAAAAATTTCCCTCTACTTTAATATTCAGACCTTTTCTATTTACTGCTGAAAGATTATTTGTGGGAATGTCACAGTTTCTAGAATTTTGTTTCTTAGATTGTAGCATTTTTATGTTTTTAACTATTTTAGTTGTAATTTTAAAGATAATGTTATTAAGTAACTTTTCCTTTTTTCTTTTGTGTTTTTCCTTGTCTTCCAATCAGTAGAAACATTTATTTTGTCTTTCTACAAAAGTCAAACTTTTAAATCATGTTAAATAGCATTTTCAAACATTGTTAGTCTAATTCTACTTCTCAAGGCTAATCAATTGTGTGAAACTCTGGACTAAGCTGGCACAACTTCATATATGAAAGCATGCTATATCCTGCCTCTCTCAGCATGGGAAAATTAACTAATTTAGTGTGCAAATGAAAGCTTTGCCAAAAATATGCATAGGTTTCTGTGAAACCTTAATGATTAACACCAATTCTTGAAAAATTAGACACCCCGGTAGTTTTCAATTAAAGTTAATAAATGAAGGATATCAATGAGTCCAGAATTCTTGTCAATTTTGGATAAGAAACAAAAAAAAGTTATGAGCCCAAAGAAATTGAGATAAATACTTCAAACTCCTAAGTATTTCTTTTTTAAGTCTTAATTTAGACTGTCTAAGTTCTCATATTCACAGCCAGTTTCTGGAAGTGATTGACAAGACCAGAATGTCCTGTGGCTTTTCATGATCCATATATCTAGATCTGATAAATTTCTAAGCTACAGAATTTACCTGGACCCCAAGTCATATCGAAATGGAAGATACATAGTCTTTATATTTTCTTCTTATACATCCAGATACAAGAGCAGTCAAGCAATGTATGTTTGAGACATATAATCTCAATAGTCATGTAGAAAGATGTCAGTGTATACTATTCAATCCATTGTACTTTACCTATAAAAGCATACTTTTGTGAAAAGGGAAATAATTTTTAATGTTTATTGATTTAGGAGTACTATTAACTATTAGTATGACTTGTTAAATATTTTCTCATATTTAGCAATATGAATTACTGACCCTAAAAAAGAATGAGAAAAGATACATATACTAAAATATTACTATACATGAAAATGCATGTAAAAGCAGAGCTTGATAACTCATGTAATTATTAATTTTAACTGCTGAATTGTAACAAATACTGCAAATATGAAAGAAAGATGTCTTCACACAGCATATTATATCCACTTTTTAACAATATAACTTCTTCAAGAGACATTGTAAAATTAATCATTAAATCACTAATTTCATTTATCTGTGGGAACAATTTTATGTTCTCATTCCAAAAATCAAGAGGAAAGATTAAGCAGCTTCCTTTAGCTAATTTTTAGCAAGGTATTTTTATTAATTGGTTCCATCAATACCTACCTAAAATCTTTTTTATAACAATTAGAAGAAACTACAGTCCCCATGACTCTCAAATTCCCTGTGGCATCAAGATATTTAAGGTTGCATATTTAAGGAGATGAATGAGAAGACAGAGACATTGAAAAGTAAATTTCAAGTTCTATTTAGGATTTGTAAATAGAATGGGACCATTAATTATTTGGCATAAAAAATAATGAGCCAGAGAGATAATACAGTGAGTAAAGAACTTGTCTGGTACACAGTCAACCCAGGTTCATCTCTGGTATCCCATATAGTTCTCTGAGCCTGTCAGGAGTTATCCCTGAGTGTAGACTCTGGGTATCACATAGTGTAAACACCCCCTCAAAAGGAAAAAAAAAGTGTAGGCTTTAACTTAGAAACCTTCAATCCTGGAAATATGAATCTGCTTAAATGAAGTTTGGTGATGTATAAATGCATTTTGCTTTGGGGGGATGGTATCAAATAATCCACAAATTATAAATTTAAGAGTTTCTGAATTTTTTATTTTCCCTAAAGTAAAAGTTAATGTAAAAAAAACTACAATTTTATAAATGATAGAGGATAAGTATCTATCTGACCTAGGTGGGTTCAAATCGTGTCATCACCACTTAAAATCTATGTACTCTAGCAAGTTGTTATTTCTCTCTGAGTTTTGGTTTCCTTATCTGCAGCTTGAGAATAATATATTTCCCTTGGGAGAGCTAGATGCTTTTTAAAAAGTACAGTGTCTATTTTAGAACACAGCATGATGTGAACTCTCAATTTATGGTTGCTATTATGAAATCTATTCCATTTAAATTTTTCCTACTACTGAGTCTGCTCTATTATAAATGTGGAACAGAAGAGGAAGAATTTGCTTTCTTTAGCTAAAAATCTCATTTTTCACCCCGTTGGTTAACAATTAAGAACTCAGTTAGCAGTATCTGCACAATTCTACACCACTAGAGTTGAGCCTTCCAAAAGTCACAACCAAGAATCTAAAAGACCTGCTTAGACCTAAGATATTGGCAGAGTGAACTTTTATTTTGCTAGCTGTCATGCAATCCTGTGTACACAGGAGGAAATAAAAGCCATGTAGGTGTCAATCCCAGGCAACCAAAAATAGTTAATTAGCAGAAAAAATTACTAAAGCTAATGTGATCCCTTTCCCTCATTTCTCAACGTCTCTGCATGAACCATTTCAGCCCAGATAAGGAGAGTTGCCTTAGTTATGCTTTATTGAATTTGACCAAGTAGGAGGCAGGGGTTGTGTCAGTCTAAATGAGAGCCTCCTGGGGCTTTCAGAGCCTGCAAAAGGTAGTAGATTCATAAGACTCCTTGAAACCCTGAAAAAGTATCTATTAGTTCCTGGTTTTCATCAAGAGCACTTGTTACATGTTCCATCTGTTTCCTCCTTACTCCTCTCACAACATGCTGAGATCAAACAAAGCTTTTTTTTAAGCCCTATAGATATGAAATGCTGTTGGTTTTGCTCTAATTTTCTTAAAAAGAAAAAGGAGTATTGTCTGATGTAGAGTCACAACAGTGAAATTGTGTTACTCAGACATGAGCAATAAAAATCATTGAAAATGGAGAAGCAGGGGCCAGTGGTAAGGCCTTCCTCCTTACCAAATGATTGGCAGGTGTAACTTTGGGAATTCCCAACTATCAAACAAGGCAAACACTGATGGTGAGACCCAAGTGACTCCTCAAACAGTGCCATCAGACCTGCCCTTCTAGCCAAATATCACACTGAGTGTCTCCAGGACCACAAACACTGCTGGAGTTGACTCCTATTTTTCTTTTCCCAAAACAATCGAAAGAGCAAAAGTGAACCAAGAAAAAAGAAGTGAACCAAATATTGGATTTTAGTCATTAATTATTTGTATCCATTCTTTAGGTAATGTGAATTACCTACATAAAAACCAAAGGAGAACAATTTTGTAAATGAAGATTTTTTTTTTTGGTTTTGGTGCCACACCTAGCAGTGCTCATGGATTTTTCTTGGCTCTGAGCTCAGGAATCACTCCTAGCAGACTCAAGAACCATATGAGAAGCCAGGAATTATACCGGGTCCCAGTTGCATGCAAGACCAAGGGCCTACCTATTCCCCAGCTCTTGTAAATGAAGATTTCTTAACATGTATATTTTTGTTTTTAGGAAGGACTGAGGATGCTTATTTCAAGAGATCTAGACTGTACCAATACTATGTATGTCCAGTTTTCCCTTAGATTTATAGCAAAAGGTAAGTCATTTTTAGCTGTATTAATTCATTACTCCAAGAAAATTTTTTTACTATAAGAAAAATTTATAGTAATTTTCTATACTACAATTCATCCAGAGTTATGATAAAAATCACTACGATTCTCTTTCATAAAAATAAATTACTTGAGGCCCATACTTAAGTTTTGGAAAACTAACATCAATATAAATACATATTTGTTCAAGTGTTCTTCCAGTATGTAAACTCATTTAATAGAAGATAACTTCTGATTTTGTTATATTTCATATATTATCATACTAGTTCTATGGTAGTTAAATTTATCAATATGTCTCAATCTTTCAATATGATATCTAACTATGAGAAATTCAAATTTAAAAATTTAACTTAATGAAAAAATTGGTTTTTTTATTATAGATGTGAACTCTCAAAAGACAGATCTTTGCCATTTTACTGTTTATAGTAATCAAATAACTTTCTTGACAAATAATGCCATTTAAATGTAATGGCTTTTCAAGTAAATTTTTGTATTTATCATAAAATGAATATTTCTGACTTCTTGTAAAATTATGATGCTTGTAAAATCAATGTTTTGATGTAATATTTTCTAAAATGCAAAATGTCGTATATTTATGTCTAGGACTATGGAGTACAATTGTGTGAAATTTTAAGTTTGAGGTATGTGATGAGACATACTCAAACAGAAAGCCCTATTTGTCACAATTTTTTTT
>PVKC010042897.1:0-11870 GCA_004027635.1 Crocidura indochinensis | reverse complement strand
TTTCTTTCTTTCTTTCTTTCTTTCTTTCTTTCTTTCTTTCTTTCTTTCTTTCTTTCTTTCTTTCTTTCCTTCTCTCTTTCTTTCTTCTTTCTTTCTTTTTCTTTTCTTTTTCTTTCTTTTGGCATTACAAGTCTTTCTCAGTTATATTTCATAGTGACAGTGAATTAGGGCAATTCCCACCATCAGTTTGACCTCCCTCTGCCACCGTTTCCAGCATGCATTCCATAACCTCTACCCATAAGCCCCTGGAGAACTAGTGTAATAGGTTCTTTTTGTGTATAGGTTGTTGTAGTTTGAGTCTCTTGACTTTGGATTGGTTATTTAGGTCTATTCATTTTTTACTTCTACTCAATGCTCATAAGACCACTTTGCCCTAGTACCATCCACTTTATTTTTCTTAATTCATAGGAAGCCATAGAAATATGAGGCAGAACAACTTGCATGCTAGGCAGGTTTTCTGCCCACTGTCATATTGCTCTGGATTCCAAGATTAGAAATGCTTATCCTGGGGCCTGGGAGATAGCATGGAGGCAAGGTGTTTGCCTTTCATGCAAAAGGTCATCGGTTCAAATCCCGGTGCCCCATATGGTCCCCCGTGCCTGCCAGGAGCAATTTCTGAGCATGGAGCCAGGAGTAACCCCTGAGCACTGCCGGGTGTGACCCAAAAAACAAAAACCAAAAAAAAAAAAAAAGAAATGCTTTTCCTTCAAATTAAAGTAAATGAGGCCCTGAGGTAAAGAAAGGTAAAGAATTTTCTTTGCATGGAGCCACCTGTTTCACCTTGGCATAATATAACATGTCTCAAATATTAAAATTAGTTACTCCTGAGCACAAAGCCAGGGATATTCCTGAACATTGATGGAAGTGCTCCTCACCCTAACAAAATAAAATAATTGGAAGAAGTTATAAAAGGCCTCAATAAAAACAAGAGTTTTACTCATCAAATATTGTGAGTTATGCCTTTTCATATCATTTTTCAATAGTATATGAACATATGGCAGTAAAAAATAAACAATGATTTATACAAAGGAGAGAAAAGTTTCAAAAATTTCCATGTATGTAATCATGGACATAAGTATTTTGATTTATGTGTTTATATATACACTAGGATTTTTTTTGAGAGATATTCATTTACTCTCAGACACATAGTAAAGTTCTCAAAGACCTCACATAGACATGACAGAGACAAACATGCACTGTTTTTGGTTGGTTTCTTGGTTGATTTATTGGTTGGTGTGCTAGTTTTTGGACCAAGTTGGCACCCCGTTGTGGCACTCAGGTTTACTTGTTCGCTCTGCTCTCAGTAGTCACTACTGGCAGGTTTTGGGGACCATGTGGGATGCTGGGGTTCAAACTGGGTCAGTTGCATGCAAGAAAATGCCACTCTCTTCTTGCATGCAATGCTGATACAATCCCAGTAAAGGGTTTCTGATCTATTAGGATCTATATATACATTAACATGTACAGCTGACACAAACATCAATTATATGAGAAGTAGTCCATGACTTAAGAAAAAGTTCTAGAAATGATAGCCTACTCGTTCACTTTGCCAATTTGGACCTGCTGAGCCAGTCTCAATTAAACTGAACAAAAAGGTGAGTGCATTAAACTGCTTTAATAGTTTAGGTATAATATGATTCAAATTTTTAACTATGCACTTAACATTTTCTAGGCCATGGATACTAACATGTGGAATCTCTGGTATTCAAATTTAACTTAGAATTTTACCTGATTATCCAAGACCAAGTTCTTGATATCAAGTTCTCTGATAGACTGGCCATTTCACTCACATGAGAGGAAACATAAAAAGGACAGTAACAACTATTAATATGCTTATATTTATACAAAACATATATAAGTGTTATATAATTTCTGTGGAAAAATGCTGGCATTTTCTTTTTAACTGCTACATAAGCCTCTCCTTTCCTTTGTGGTATGTCTGAAATACATCTATTGATTCCAAGGATTCCCAAAGGAGTGTCAAAAGTAATTTCATAATTTTGAGCAAAGTCCTTTTAACTGCACTATCTTAGTATTATCTTCCTTTTTCTCTCACAAGCAAATGGCCTTTATTGAGCTAAATTATCAATTTGTAAAATAGTCTTGCATAATATAAATAATGCTATTATTAAAAGTGTGTAATAGAACTAAACATTAAATTAAATTTTTCATTAATATGTCATATACTAAAAATCTATTTTTCCCAAACTTGGAGCACTTAGGTACGTGGGTTATATGACTATAAATGGAAATGCAAAATATAGTTGTTCACATAAACTAGGATAAAGAGAAGACATTCATGGTAGAATTATAATTAATGTTTCTATTCTTACATATTATTGATAATATTCTAGTTATTGAGTACCTTTGCATAGTGACTTTCAGCAGGTAAAATATCAAGCATTTATTTTAAAAATTTTTATGAATTAATTCAGGCATAAACAAAGATTTTAGCTATTTTTCTTGTCTTTATGCTATCCTACCCCTTAAAAATCACTCTGGGTTGCTTTCAATAAATATAGCCTTTTATTTAAAAAGTTAAGGAGAGCTCAATAAATGTTAAAAGAAAGTCTTAGCTCTGTATTCAGGGATCACACAGGTTGGCGGCCCCAGACAACTAACTACATGCAATGCTAGGAATCAAAATGTGTTCAACTGCATTTAAGGTAAGTATCTTACCAACACAACATCTCTCCATTCAGAACATTTTAAATGTAGTTTAATTACTTTACTCTGAATTATATATAAATAGCAATGCTTTTTGTTTTTCTATGTGACAAATACTACAGTTGGGGTTTCAGATATGTTTTAGGATCTTGTTGAGAATTAAATAAATGTTTTTATTCTGTAACTATAGTGACTTCTATTGAAGGTAAGAATGCACTTGGGGATTCCTGCCACAGTTCATAAACTACTCAAGTGCTGTGACTATCTTCTGAATTATGACATTACATTCTCACTTGATGATCATCTATTATCCTATATATCATAATCCTCCATTTCTAGGCTTTGAGTGCATACTTGAATTAATATGCTATGTTATTAGAAATACAAATTTATGTCATATCCATTGCACAGTTAAGAAAATTTATTAATCTATGTCTCACTAACTTGATAGAATTAATACATATAGCTTACATAAATATCATTTTAAAGCTGTGGATTTTTTAGTAAAGCTTGCCAACCCATTTTTATCTGATTTCGAGGATATGTCCTTTTTTCAAGGATTAAATAACTGAGGTGTGAAATTAGTTGTTGTTGACTATATATATATATATATATATATATATGTATATATATATATACATATATATATATATATATATATATATGCCAGATGAAAGCAGAATGGGAGCAGGGCAAATGAAAGTAACTTCCTTGCGATGTCAGTGAGTCAAGTTCCTGGGAAAGGCTTAGTGAAAAGCAATAAACCAAAATGAGTTAAAGGAAGTGCTTTTTATGCATCTCATAATTAACCCTTGGAATCCAGCCATAGCATTTTATGAAGGAAAATAACTTAGCAAGTTTTAGCATGAAATTAGATGATACATATAAATCATATTGTCACTTGCAGTTAATCTGACTCTTGTAAAAGTATAGAGGTTATTGGTAATTATGTTTGTATATTATTTATTATTTATTTATTTTATTTAGGGGCTATCTCTAGCTGTGCTCAGAATATATGGGGCAGCATTTTCTTATGATACTTGGTCAGTCAGGCGAAAGCTTCAATGAGAAAATCTGAGAATGTTATGTTGCTTGGGTCTTGTGTTGTTTGGGATTAGTAGATACCTTTGAGGATACTCTTGTGCCACCAGAGTCACAGCGAATGGTGCTTGGTGAAGGAAAGTTTTATGTAGGACTGCACCTAGCAACAGTGTTCAGGAGATTACATGGTTACAATGATAAAACTGAGATCACATTGTTTTACCATTCAGGACATACACCTGAACACTTGTATATCTCTCAGGCCCTTTTTTATATTTAAAGAATCAAACTCGGAGTAAATAAGTAATGTTCTTTGTGATATAGAATCCAAAATTGGGCTAAATGTTTTGAAGGTTGATTTAATCACAGTCTTACCAATTTTTCTTCTTTCCTTTTTTTTTTTTTTTTTTTTTTTTAGATTTTTGGGTCACACCCAGCAGCACTCAGGGGTTACTCAGAAATCTCTCCTGGCAGGCTCAGAGACTATCTGGGATGCTGGGATTCGAACCACCGACCCTCTGCATACAAGGCAAACACCTTACCTCCATGCTATCTCTCCGGCCCAATCAATTTTTATTTCTTAAAAATATTATTCTTGGGACCAGAGAGCTAGCATGGAGGTAAGGCGTTTGCTTTTCGCTTTTCATGCAGAAGGTCGGTGGTTTGAATCCTGGCATCCCACATGGTCCCCCGAGTCTGCCAGGAGTGATTTCTGAGCATAGAACCAGGAGTAACCTTTGAGTGCTGCTGAGTATGAACCAAAAACCAAAAAAAAATTATTCTTTTGATACCTCTGATAATATTATAAAATAGATATCTAATTAAGTTTCTCTATATAAATATAATTTTATCTACCTTTTCTTATATCTCCCCATATAAATTAATGCAAATACATTCCATTAAAATCAGTTTTTATTGTACCCCTCAACTCTGTATATTAAAGCAATAAGCAAGAAAGACTGAAAGAGTATCTGAATTGTGTTTATTTTTGAATTCTAATTTGAATTCGCTCGAATCATCATCTTAGATATTACATTGAACCATGAGCAGGAACTGGTTTCATAGTTACGTCTATCATAATCAATTTTTTATGTGACAGGATTAAAAGTAGTCATATTTGATCAGAAATAGCCATTTCCTGTATGAATATTTGAAGAAATCCTGAGCTTCAATCTTATATTGAACAATAAAATATTTTGGATTGATAACCTTTGTAAAACAATATTTGTCAGAGTAATTTTGATATCAAGGCACACATAAAACATATCTAGAATATTTTTAAAATAATAATTGAGTAGGTTAGAAAAATACTGTATCTGGTAAGGCACTTACTTTGCATGTAGCAGATCTAATTTCTATTTCAAGTGCAATAAATGGTCTCCAAATCTCATGAGCACAGATCCAGGAATTTTACTTGAAAACAATCATGTGTGGCCCCAAAACCTTGCCTGTTGACACACAGAGACTTGAATGAGTAGATTCCTTTATTTATTGTTTTGTATTGTTTTGGGGGGCATACCTCGTGGCATTCAGGTTACTCCTGGATCTGCACTCATAAATTGTTCTTGGTATGCTCAGAAGACCATATAGGATGCCAGGGATTAAATCCATGACCATCATGGATCAACTGCATGTAAAGCAAACACCCGAAGCTGTGTTACCTCTCAGGCCTCAAGAGTAGATTCCTTTAAAAGTCATTTTTGAATTGATTTTATTTTTTCAGCAAATTTTTATTTACAAAAATAATAAAATTTACAGTAAGTAAATGAATAAAAAAATTTCTTTCCCCAAATCATATGAAGTCAGTGTTGGGATATATACCATATTTTCTGGTGTATAAGAGGACCACCTAATTTTCCCTTTAAAATACAGAGTTTGGGCTATATTCTCTGTATAAGACTACCTCTCTTTTAACACACACCAAATAAAAATTAAAAAAAAAAAACATAAGGAAAAGAGAGTAGGACCCTCAAAGGTTAACAGTGCATGTTTAATAAAGTAGACTTAGGAGTGCCAACAATCATTTTACATTTGTCATTTGTAGTGAGTGCCTGTGAATTTTTTAAATAGTGATCTACATTGAGAACAGGAAGAGGGGGCTCCTTCATGAGTAGCTGGCTGGGCTGCAGTGATTAATAGGACAGCTAGAGGGAAACAACATTGAGAACAGGGAGAAGGGTCTCCTCCAAGAGCAGCTGGCTGGAGTGCAGTGGTTAATAGGACGGCTAGAGGGAGACAGAACTCCTCTTCTGTGTCCCATAAAAGTTGAACAGAAGATTGAGGACTGGAAAGCCATGACATACCCAGTAGCTGGATGAGATGTGGAGTTTAATAAACTCAGCACCTCTGTGTGCCCTGAAAGGTGAATCAGGACAAGCAAAGGAATGAGTGGTGATGACTGGCATCCCTAGATGGGATGCAGTGATGAGATGGGGTGGATCACTAGTCCCTGAAGCTGGAGTAAATTTTAGCATGCCATACACTGGAGTATAAGACGACCCCCAACTTTTAAGAAGTTATGGGTTAATAACTTGTTTTATATGCCAGAAAATATGGTATTTACCAGTGTAATCCTCACTGTAGTTATACTTTAGCTGGTAAGTGAAAGTACAATCATTTTTATTATTAATTTTTGAGGGAGGACATAGTTTTACTATTCTGCATTTAAGTATATGCATTTGTTTTTATATTTAATTTCAGTTAATATTACTGTCAAAGAAAAATAATATATGCAATTTTATTTGAAAATTATATCCAACTAGTTTCAGTGATCATAACAAGAGTGAAATCTGCTCCTGGTACATAGCTCAATTGACTTAAATTTTGGTTCCCATTTCCATAAAATCTGTACTGACAATATTATAAATATGTTAATGCAAATATATTTGGAATGTATTAATACAGAACCTATCAAACACCACATGCTTCTTCATATTAGATTTTCAATTTGGAAACAAATTGCCATTATTTTCCCAATTAGGAGAACAATTACTCTCGAATTTGGGAATACATAAAAGTTTTAGAGTTACAGAAAAGCAATGCTCACTAAAATCACTGTTGTGATCTTAGTAATGTAATGTGTAAACATCAAGCTTTTTATTGAATGCATTTTTATCACTTTTCTAATGAGTATAGTAAGTAGACTTTTATTGATTAATAAAGAAAACAGTACTAAATCATTAAAAGAATCATGTTCAAGTTTGTGTTTTTCATTTCAGATAATAAAATAGTAACAGCATCCTGAGCCATAATGCAGTGAGCATAGTGCTTACCTTATTTGCAGTTGAATGTTGTTTAATTCCTGGCATCCCTAAAGTCCACTGAAGTTACCAGGAAATGACCCTTGAGCACAGATTCATGGATAAACCCTGAATATTACTGTACTTGGCCTCCAAATCACCACCACCCAATAACAATAACAACAAGAATATGAAGTTATATTACCAACACGATGACATAGTTTATTCATTTTGCCTTCCTCATGAAACTACTCAGGAACATGATAGAGTTGAAAGAACCCTTGAACACAACTGTGAAGTGAAGGCGTGCATTTTGTGTAGAGATAATACTTAGGGAATTTAAAAAGTAGAACAAATGGCTCCATCATTGCCACATTTCCCCTTCTGAGGATCAGCCCAGCTCTGTAAGGAAAAGCCTGCCCTACCATGTAGTTCTTGCAGTGGAAAAAGACAAGAAACAGAACTTGGAGTAAAAGCCTACATATCCAAGCCTACTTTTCGATTTTTATAATACAAAATAATTCAAAACACACTGAAAGATTTTATTTTTGGGGGAACTAGTCAGAGAAATGCTCCGTCTTACTCCAGGATATTTATTTCGGGACCATTCCTGGTGCTATTCCACCAAACGCCAAACACAGTGCCAGGAATTGAACTGGAGTAAGTTGCATTCAAAGCAAGTACCATATTTGCTGTTCTCTGACCCATGGAATATTATAACTATAATAAATGTGCAATAATGGTATTATTCAATGGATATCAATCACTGCTGTTGAGTATTTTTCTCTTTTGTAAAACCATTTAAGTCATAATAAGGATGCTAAGCAGTCTCTTCCAGATATTCAACAGAGCAAGGGTCTGAAAGTACAGAGCTGCTAAGAAACTGCAGTACAAGGGACCAACAATGTACTCAGGAGCCTCTCAGTGTATATTAGATAGTTTGGCTGGACCTTTTGGGTACCAGAGATAACCATATTTCTGCTGCATATGCAAAAAAGTACCTCTGATCTCTGTACTATCTCTCTGGCTCCTTTTGGAATAAATAATTAGTTTAATTTTTGGATGCAGCTGTTTGACCTACTTTATACCAAACTTAATACTTTGATTTAAATAAAATGTAAGTATATATTATACATGGTGTGCACAGAACTCCTATAGCACTTTGAATCTCTGATTGAAAAGAGTAAAACCTTGTCAAATAAGATGACCTTGGGTTCATACTTAAGTAACATTTACGTATGGAGTGGGTTGCCAATGGAGCCCACCATGAAAGTTAGAAAGTTGAAATATTTCATCAAATCCCTAAAATCTTCAGTGAAGGCAGATGTTTAATTAATCACTGATGGCCAACAAGTTGCAGATGATTATGTAAATGGACATCCATTAAAAACACAAAGGGTTAGACGTTTTTAAGGTGGAGAATGCAAGATCTGGGAAAATTGATACCACTGTAACTGCATGAAAGCTTCAAGTATTTCCTATACCTTATTCTTTGTCATTCTTCCATCATTTATTTTATTCTGAGTTAGAGACTTTTGCAGTAAATTAGCAATATAGTGAGTGAATACAATTTCTAAATTTGGTAAAATATTTTACCAGATTAATTAAATTCAAGGAGAGTGGGTCATAAAATAGCTTTGTATTATACCCAAAGCATTCATTTAATATCTATGGACAGTCATGAAGAAATTGTAAAATTTACTATATCTTCAGGTAGAAAGTGTCATAACTGATTTCAATTATAGAATGTACAGCTGACATCAGAGAAGTACTTATGGTGGTATGGACAATCCAAATCAGAAATTGGCCATCAGTCAAAAGGGATTTCCATTTTGTACAAACATTCCATCTCATTTATTTCATTTGTTTATTAGAATAAATCATCATTTTGTATCTTATGTGAGTGTTTCACATTAGTAAAATAATGCCAAAAATGCTTTGTTTTGGGGCCACACCAAGTGGCACACGGGATTACTTCTGGCAGAAATTACTCCTGGTAAGCTTAGGGGACAATATGAGATGTGGGACTAGATCCCAGGTTAGCCTCTTACGCTAACACTTTACCCACTGTGTTATTGCTCCAGCCCCACATTAATGTTTTGTATAACACAACATGAAGAAAATACCATGGACATTGATAACAAAGTTAAGATTACTTGAGAAGTAAGGAGGTATAGATATCATATGTTAGCATATTTATATGTTTCAAAATACTGCATTGATATTTTGTCACTTTAAGTGTTATATAAATATATTATGCCATTTTTATTGGCCTGTAGATTGCTTTTCCTTTTTAGTATTGTAATTTTGAAATTTATTTTGATGAGTTATAAATATTTAGCTAGAAAATGTTAATTTTCTAGAACTTAATATGTATACAAATGTAAATTCTCCTTTCTGTTAATAGGTAAGTTGTTTCTACTGTTTTTTATTACCAACAATTTAAACAGTGAACAGCTTAAATAAAACTTTGCAAAACTTTAATCAAATTTCTGGCTTATATTTAGAAGTAGAATTGCTAATTGATGATAGACTTTCAATTCATTTTATATTTATATTATAATGATTAGCATACTCTAGGTATTTTAATCAGCAGTTATCTTAATGCTGTATATGATAAGTCTGATACAAATCTTTCAAAACTAAAAAAATAGTGTGTTTATTTGTTAACATAATTTTCTAGAAATAAGTCAAAAGAAATAAGCTATTCCCTGGTCATTAACTGATTTTAGAGTTTGTTGATATTCTGTGGCTCATGGTGCTTTCCTTTGTCCTCAAAATCAGCAAGTTTAAGTAAAGTCCTTCTTCCCCTCATCATTCTTATCTTAATAGAATCTCTTTCGGCTTTCAGCTTCAAAAAATTATCAATATTGGGGCCAGAGAGATAGCACAGCAGTAGAGTGTTTGCTTGCACACAGCTAACCTAAGACACCTGAGTTAAATCCCTAGCTTCCCATATGGTCCCCTGAGCCAGACGAGATTTCTGAGCACATAGCCAGGAGTAACCCCTGAACATCACCGGGTGTGGCCCAAACCCCCCAATATTAATATGTAAGGATTCATGTCAGTGAATTGTTTCTAGCTATATATATTCCAGAATGACTATTGTTAAAGATCAACTCATGAGTAACTTTAGTTCCATCTACAGCATGTAAACTAAAATGCTCTCAGTGGATGAGCTTTAATTCACTGTCTTCTTTGGGCCAATTATTCCATAATGGCTTTACTAAAGATCACCTAATAACTCTCTGAGAGATTTATACCAGTTGAATCTTTACAAAGTAGTAAATAAAGTGTGCCTCTTATCATTTATGCTCAATAATGCATATTGTTAGGAACTCATGAGTTTGCTAAGTTAAAACCCTATATTATGATTTAATAGTCTCATTGATTAACACAAACAAGATATTTATGATATGTTTATGTTTATTTGGAGTTCCTCCTGAAGATTTCTTTATCTCCTCCTTTTTTTTTTGTTTGCTTTAAGGCCACATTCAATGACGCTCAGGGGTTACTCTTGGCTATGTGCTCAGAAATCTCTCCTGGCTGGGAGGACCGTATGTGACACCCTTGAATCTAACCCAGGTTCGTCCTGAGTCAGCTGCATGCAAGGCAAAAGCCCTACTGCTGTGCTATCGCTCAAGCATCAATTAATTTTTATATTTTTCTATATACAATGTTTTATAGTATTTCATGATTTATTTGTAGGTGAATTTTGTTTGTTTTTTGTTTTGTTTTTTTTTTTGTTTGTCTGTTTGTTTTTGGGTCACAACCAGAAGTGCTCAGGGATTACTTTCGGCTTTAGGCTCAGAAATCTCTTCTGGCAGGCTCTGGGGCCATATGGGATGCCGGGATTTAAACACCATCCTTCTGCATGCAAGGCAAATGCCTTACCACCATGCTATCTCTCCGGCCCCTGAACTTTTAATGTTAATTGGGTTCTTTCAGATAATTGACTTACTTAAAATACATTTATTTGTTTTTTTTTATAAAAATCTGAATGTAACAAAATTTAACATTTTTATAAGTTGTATGTTTTGTATATTATTTATAATATGCATTATTTAAAATACTGCATCATCTGAATATAAATATATTTTCTGACATTTCTTTCAAATTTTTCTTTAACATATTAAATCTACTTTGTATGAATTTTAGGTATACTAGAAGACAAAGATCCAATTTAAATGAACATGAATCTGCTGTACATTAATCTAGATTTTGATAATATTGTTGTATTAATTAGTATTGCAGTGATAAAAAGAGTTATGTTTAAAAATTAAATTTGCTCTCAGAATACCAATCAAGATAGATAAGAGGCAAACTAAAGGTTTATTATATAAAGGAGAGCTGACTGGACCTGTTACTGTGTTGCTAATGAATTAGAAATTAAAGATGTAAAATATTAGTTTATCATGTACATTTTATTCTGAATACACTTTTTGAGATTGTATTAGGTTATCATGTGCATTTTATTCTGAATGTACTTTTCTAGATTGTATTAGTTTCCTCTCTATTCCAAGGTAAATCTTCACTCTCTTATGTACACATCCTAAATACCATTCTCTTCCATTTGCGCTATCTTTTTTAGAACTGTATGAACTTTCCTTAACTCATGAACCTGAACCTGGTGTCTTCATCCTCTATGCTTTACTCACCAATATATGTACTTTTATTATAACTCATAACAATCAAAGTGTTCTTTCTTCTTTCTTTCTTTCTTTCTTTCTTTCTTTCTTTCTTTCTTTCTTTCTTTCTTTCTTTCTTTTTCTTTCTTTCTTTCTTTCTTCTTTCTTTCTTTCTCTCTCTCTTTCTCTCTTTCTTTCTCTTTCTTTCTTTCTTTCTTTCTCTTTCTTTCTTTCTTTCTTTCTTTCTTTCTTTCTTTCTTTCTTTCTTTCTTTCTTTCTTTCTTTCTTTCTTTCT
>PVKC010042896.1:0-11874 GCA_004027635.1 Crocidura indochinensis | reverse complement strand
GTTGAAAGATTTTTCTTAATGTCACTCCAGAATAGAATTAGAAGTAGTTTATGCTCATAAAATGTGAATGCATATATTTTATTTCTGTGGGCTTATGCTTTCTTAGATGCTTATGCTCTAAGAACCCTACCATCATTAAAATGAAGAGGAAAAAGATTTTTTTCAATAGTTTATTATAATACTTTCTAGGGCTAAGAGAGAGCTCAGAAGTCTATAATAAACACACACTTGGCTTACGGAAGGCCCTGATACAATCCTCATGGTCTCACTACTGCATGGTCTTACAGTATCTCCAGTAATGATCCCTGAGCACCCACCAAACCAAGCTGGGAATATGAGCCTCATTGGATGTGGCCCCGAAACAAAAATTTATTCTAAAAACTTGGAGGGGGGCTGGAAGGAATAGAAATGTCTTATTTACTCCATTCTTGGCCCTGATATGGCTTGGCAAGAGTCATAAGTACTTAGGAGCCAGGTGTCCTTTTGTCCAGATGGAAAAACCAGGAAAAATATGAACTGTAATGGACAGGGCAGCCAGCCCAATGTAAAGAGTCAACCTAGTCTTGTTCTGCCACTTACCCTTGGGTTAACCTTAACCTGGGGGTAAGGGTAACCCCAGGGTAACACTTGCAATAGGAATCTGATACCTCCCTCACCCCCTCATCAGTTATTGGGAAAATCCAATAAAACTGAGCTCTTCATTAAGATTCTTTGGGACATTTAAACAATGAGCCCAATGTGATTATTTTAATCAGTAGTTGCTCTCTTCCTTCCCATTAAAGAATTCTCTTTTAGAGATTCATCTTTCTTGACTTCTCAATGGCCGTGTGCTGGGTTATACTTCTCCATTACATTCTCATTTTGGTGCTCTTTTCATTTTGTTTAAGCTTTTTTTTTATCATAGTGAATCTTTTAGCAGAAACCATTTCTCCTGAAATATTTCCTCATTATTTCATCAAGGGTAATGGAAATGTTACCTGTCCTGCCTTATTTGTTGCAAAATTTAGGGACCAGGAGGAAGACCATACATGTTTTTTTTTTAATCAATGGCTAGCACATTACTGTAAAACCTATTGATTAAAAACACAAGTATAATGTTAGTCATTTAGTCTGTGAAGTGATGCAATAAGGGAAGAAATTTATCCTTTGACTTTTGCATTAACCTTTTATTGACTGCTTGCATACCCATAATTAACACACACTTTAGTAAAGTGGTTAATTTTAGCATGGTGACCAATGTTCACTAATGTAACTGCAATCCTGACCATCCAAATGCGTTTCCCAGGGGGAAATCATCAGTCAGGGGCCCTGAATGAGTTACACCTGTTCTGGGAGACAGGGACCTCTGGACATCTGCTTATAGCCAGCAGACACCTTTCAGCTGCTTCCTGTTGCATCATTAGGTCATTCCTGGAGAACCACTCTTAAGTAGCATGAGATCCGGAAGGTAGCTCATGGAGTCTTTTGAATTGAATAAAGTGAACCTGGGAGGGAGTTCATTTTATATATTATATATAATATATATTATTTTCCTTAATTTCCATTTTCATGGCTTCCTGCAAGGACAGGGTTTTAAAAGCCGAGCCTCATTTAATCCTAAATCAAAATGCACTTATAGTAGGTGGTTTCGGGTGCTGGGGAGATAGTACAGCAACTTGGGTGCTTGCATAGCAAGCAGCTCTCCCGGGTTCTATCCCCACTTTCACAAACCCTCTTCAGGAGTGATTCCTGAGGTGCACAGAGCCAGGAGTAATCCCTAAGCACCAGAAGTAGTGCTTAAACAAAGAAAAGCAACAACAAAAATAAGGGTTTTCTTTGGGATAGGAGCAAAGAGTGCCTGGTGTTAAAAAAAGAAGCTCTTTAGTTGGGTTCAGTAGGAATTGGAATAACCTGCTATCTTTAGGAACACTGAGTTTAGATGTTTTTTTTTTCAACTTTTATTTAGAAAGATCATTCAACACCAATTGTTACAGTTGGTTTATTTTCTTTATTTTCTTTTTTTTTTCTTTTTTTGGTTTTTGGGCCACACCCGGTGACGCTCAGGGGTTACTCCTGGCTATGCGCTCAGAAGTCGCTCCTGACTTGGGGGACCATATGGGGAACCGGGGGGTCGAACCGCGGTTCATTCTAGGGTAGCGCAGGCAAGGCAAGGCAGGCACCTTACCTCCAGCGCCACTGCCCGGCCCCCCACTATTGGTTTATTTTCAATCAGAGATCAATGTGGATGACATAACTAGCACTTCCATATTTTGGGGGTAGAAATTTGCACCAAATTAAAGATTATTTCAACTCCAAACAAAACAAGTGTTTTGATTTTTTCATACACGGTTGATCTTTGCACATCTGTGCACACTAAACTGTGCGAGCAGCACCAACTGAGCTAGGAAAGGGACCATCAGCATCCCATAGGCAGACTAGGGCAAGGCCACCTATGTTATAAAAGGCAGCAAGTACCAAAAAGGAGAGAAGCATAGCTGCCATATCACCCAGGGCTCTGGGTTCCAAGCGACAGAGAAACCTTAACCAATGACAGCTCATGATTAAGAACGTCTAAGCTTTCTTTTATTAGGGCACAATTCAGCTACTCAGACATTGTTATTATTATTATTATTATTATTATTATTATTATTATTATTATTATCCATTCGGGTCCCGGTTTATTCTCTTACCCCTCACTCCCTACCAGTTGGGCTGTGAGCCTTCCTGGGGCTAGGAGAGTGGAATGAGCTGATTCACTACGGAGTCAAAGCTCTCCCCTAACTCTGATTGTTCCATCCAAACATGTAGTTAAGCATGTGGACCTCCCTCCCTGGGAAATCTAGAATCTTCTTGGAAGAAAGGGAATAACTGGTGTTCATTGCCACCAGTAATCACCATCACTTCCTAAGACAATTTGGGGGCCCTTTTCCTTTGCAAAGGACCTTTTCATCTGTGTGCTGAGAAACAATCTAGCTTCCTTTCCTGTAAATGTCAAAAACAGCCTAAAACAGTCACTGCTTATAAAAACCCAACCACAGTGCCTTTTTTCATAAAGTCTGGGTCTTCAGGAACAACTGCTGAGTTTTCCTGAATCAGAACATTTTCTCCTGTCACTGGGAAATTGTAGCAGCTTGAATGCGTAAGCCGAAGCCTCCTGGAAAGTCACATTGTGAGAAGATTCAGCCGCAGGCTCAATTTGATTCTCGCCAGAAAGAGCTGCTTCTGTGTCTCTAGAGCTTCCCCTAGAGAAAACCAGGCCAGAGGCCACCCACTCAGTTAGTGTGAAGGGAGGGGAGTGCTCCAGGTACGACAAAAACTTCTGTCTTTCATCTTCAAAGTATAATTAATGATGATAATCAGAACAGTTCACATCATAGAGCTTATTATGTGCCAGTCACTAAACACTTCCCTCGTATTAAGTCCTGTCATCTGCACCAAGCACTGTATGGAAGGTAGCACATTTCTTACCATCTTCTCACTATTTTCACTTAGTTCAAGATGCTGAGACAGACCAGGATGCTGGACCAAATGGGTCCAGAATGATAGCATAGCGGATAGGTCATGTGCCTTGCCTATGTCCTACCTGGGTTCAATCCCTAGCACCCCTATGGTTCCCTAAGCACCACCAGGAATGATACCTGAGTGCAGAGTCCTGAGTAAGCCCTGAGTACTGCCAGGTACGGCCCAAAAAACAGAGAAGGAAAATAAAAAAGACACCACCAGCCAAGTGTCATTGCCCTCAGAAAACAATTCCAACCATCCAGAGAATGATCTTCTCAAACTTCTACTTCAAGCCCTACCCACCTCTACATCTGAGGAGATGGACTTGAGAGAGAGGGTGAGTGATCTGAGCAAGAGAAACCAAAGGCCAAAGCAAGGTGTGTGCTTTCCAGAAACTCTCAGACCATAGTCAGACAGTCCCACAGTCTGACATCCCGATGAACCAGATAGTTTAATTGGAGATGAGGGTTGACTGTCCTTTCTCACACATAAATGGATCCGTCAAATAGCAAGTCTGCTGGGCCCACATGATGCCATTTGAAAGTCTGCCAGCAATACAGAGCAGCACAGTCTGAGTTCGAGAGCAACCTGAGAAGATGGGAATGACAGAGCCCAGCATGGACTGGAGCAGTGGCCATCTAACGCAATAATGGCCTGCGTGGATAGCTTCCCATAGCAGAACAGAACCTCAAAAGGCTACTGTGGCCCCTAAGAGTCTAGTGGTCTTAAAATGCGCCTATAAAATTCCCTAAGCAGATGTCCATAGCAGGTTTTTTTGTTTTTTTTTTTTGTTTGTTTGTTTGTTTTTGGGCCACACCCAGTGACGCTCAGTGGTTACTCCTGGCTATGAGCTCAGAAGTCGCTCCTGGCAGGCACGGGGGACCATATGGGAACTGGGGGATCGAACCGTAGTCCGTCCTAGGCTAGCGCAGGCAAGGCAGCAGGCACCTTACCTCCAGCGCCACTGCCTGGCTCCCCATAGCAGGTTTTAATCTTTTTTTGTTTGTTTTTGTTTTTGGTTCACACCTGGCAGCACTCAGCGTTACTCCTGGCTCACGCTCAGAAATCGCTCATGGCAGGCTCGGGGGACCATATGGGATGCCGGGATTTCAAACCACCATCCTTCTGCGTGCCAGGCAAATGCCCTACCTCCATGCCATCTCTCTGGTCCAGGTTTTAATTTTTTTAATAATTTCTGCAAGTGAGAGGACCAACCCAAGTGACAGGTGAAAAAGCACCTCTATCGACTTTTCACAAACCTTATGATATTTGAGGTGGATCGACACTTATCACAGCCCTTTAATCTGCCAAGGAGAATAATGTGTGCACAGATCATTTATCAGCCCCAAGACTGCAAGGCTCAATTTGGAGTAACTTTCCCTCCCTGGTAAATTGAGCATCACTCTCTGATTCCAAGGCCGAGAGAAAGCACGATTGAAAGAGCTTTGCAGAGGTCCTTAGTAATTAGTTGCAGCTTCCCTTGAATATTAATCCTCATCCCCATCCCTCGCATGAGATTTAGAGACCATTCTAGAACTTGAGCTGCATCCTCCAAACCACGGCTGCAGGCTGCTGGTCCCCAACACCTATTATTAAGTAGTCCAGGCCACGCAGCCTCACTTCTCCAGCACTCGTGCGGGGGTTTATCAGTGCAAATAGTTTAATATTTATGCTAAGAGGATTGTCAAAAGCAGCTTCTGTTGCTTTAATTCTTGTTTTAAATAAATAATGAGAACATTTAAACACATTACTCTTCTTGGGGCCCTGAGGTCAGCTAATCTTATTATTTATGAAGTGATGTGCTCCATAATAGTACTTAGTGCATGTTAACAGACGCTATTATCAGGGCCTGATGCGGAGAGCTGAAGATATATTGGAATGTTACGTGTAATGTACTGCGGATTGAGTGCCAGGGATGCCGGTGTGGCAATTAACCACAGGAGAAAATAGGTGTAAAGTTGAAGTATGTTTTCCCACGGGGACCCCCTCACCATTAATAATTCCCCAGAGAAGATGATGTCTTTTAGTTAGGACCCTTCTCACCTTCAGGCTTGGAAATAGGGCCTAATAGTTCACTTTTTAAAATCTCTTCATAGTCCTACACTGAAAATCAATGGTGGATGCTACCACTTTCAGATGATTTAGAGAGAAGGCTGTACAATGGGGAAGGCAGGCGCAGTAGGGGGATGACATGTGAATAGGGGAAGAACCCATGCATAGTGGAGAATGAGCCATGCAAGCTAAGGAGGAGGCCTCATGCATAGGAGAGGTGTCTTAGTGGTGGAGAATCTGGTATGGGAGGGATGACCCATTCACAGGTAGGAAGACTGATGCACTGGATAGGACCTATGCAGGCTATACACAGGGAGAGCCATACACTGGGGCTCATGCACTGGGGGAGGAGCTATGGCACTCCTCCATGCTCACTCAGCAAAGCTTTTCTTTCTGGTACACAAGCTTTCACTATCCTGTGCCCCAAGATAATAGAGAAATGATTCCTTCCAGAGAAAAATGTACATTTCCTTCCACTCTGAGCTTACTTTTTTTTCAGATAAACGCAACTAAAGCCACTGAGATCTCCCAGACCACTGGTAAATTCACAACTTTTTGAGAGGTGGATTTCTGCCAGGATAGGAGGATGTCACCAACTTTTTTTTTCTGTTCATTTCTCATTTACTTGCATATGATGTTAATTAATTTCTCTACCATTGATGAATAATCCATTTAATAAAAACCGTGATTTAAGTGTTTTCCTTAGGGAGTAACTCTTGCTAGCCTCTTAATTTAATTTTGTGGAAGTTTTCCCCACCTCTTCATCAGTGGAAATGATTATTAACCTCTATTTGCATCTATCCTTATAAACCAAGCTCTCCTTGGAGTGCCTTTTCCTGAGCACAGCAAGCTGGGGCACTTGTAAATCTCTGAGATCTCCAAAGTCAATCCTGGCCTGTAATATTGTTTAATCTATTCTTGGACATTTTAATGCAGTAAATTCAATTTAATCTTTCCCAGTAATCTAGTAATACATTGAAATCCCACAAACATTTAAATCTGATAATGGCTTAATCACACTTTAAATAACAGTTGAGATAATGAAAAAATAATTCACCATTTTAAAGGCAGAGTAACTGAATTTCCCTGATGATTGGCTTCCACAGAGCCACTGCAGATAACACAAATCTGGGAATTGGAAGGGTGGGGGGGAGAAGTGGTAGTGCCAAAAAGAACAGTTCTTATAAAGCTTCACTCTGCCCTGCAGACTCATTCTTCATATTCTCACCATCGTCCACGAAAGATGGTCTGTGGAGTGCAGGGCCTTGTTATCCCTAGTAGCCTATGTGTTGGGGTCACCCAGGATTTCTCTCCTATGAATTGTTCACCTCTTCTTCCTCTTTCTTACAGGTGCCAGTCCCGAATTGTTCGAACTCTCCCCACAGACCAGAAGCCAGAATGTCGACCCTACTGGGAGAAGGATGACCCTTCCATGCCACTGCCCTTTGACCTCACAGACACTGTTTCAGAACTCAAAGGCCTACTTCTGGGAGGAAAGCCCTAGAAGGAACACAAATCCATGATGGAGGAAAAAGAAGAAACTTGAAGCCCCTCCAGCCTTACTCTGTGCAAAGGCAGTATGGATAAATTTAGCCTGTAGATGGTAGAACCAGGTTCCAGTTGGAAACTTCTAAAAAACTAGGCTCATAAATATGAAAATGTTTTAAAAAAAATGGTACCGTATTCTAATCTGATTTGTTCTGAATCAACAACCTCTCCTTATCCCAAAATTCTTCCTCACTGGCGTCTTTTAATGAGTATGATTTGACCAAGGTAACATAAGTGCTGGATCTGTGCCTTGTCTGCCTGACTTTTCTCCTTCCCAAGCTTTTCTACAGATTTCCAAAAGAATGACTCTAAAGTCAGGAGACAGGGAGACAGAGTTTAAAAATGTTCATCTTCATTTCTCCTCATCACTCCATCTAGAAACTCTGCTGTCCAATATGGTAGCCACTGACTGGATGTGGCTAGATGTGGCTCCTTCCAATTAAATTTATATCCAGTTGTAATTAAAAATCTAGTTCCTCATTTGCACTTTCCACATCCCAAGTGTCTTATGGCCCTTTGTGGCTCGTGCTCCTGTCTTGGTCAACTCAATCAGAGAACATTTTCATCTCTGTAGAAAGTCATGTCAGACCACATTTTCTGTGGAAAGTTTATGAGCAGGAAAAAGAAATTTCAAAAGAGATGGCTCCTTAAAGAGACAACTCCTTTTCCTTCTATTTAATTCCTCCACAAGTATTCAAAATAGTAGGTGTAACTGAGGCTTGAAAAGCCACTGGCTATACCCTGCTGATGTTAGGCCCATAGAGAGAGACACTCTAGAGAAGTGAACTCCACTGGGCTCAGAGTTTAGTGCTTGAACTAAAGTTTTCCCACTAGTTTTTATCTTCTGGCATGCTGCTGCCTCTGTTTCTTTTGTCTCTCTCTTTTTTTTTTTTTTTTTTTTGGTTTTTGGGCCACACCTGATTCTACACTCCGAAATTGCTCCTAGATTCTAGCTTGGGGGGCCATATGGGACACCAGAGGATCGAACCTCGGTCTGTCCTAGGCTATCACACGCAAGGCAGGCAGACGCTTTATGGCTTGCGCCACCACTCCAGCCCTCTTTATCTCTTTAATGAGGATACTGAAGGCAGCAGTTCAGAAGATGAAATTACATGAACTAATGGAGGTGCTGGTCCAGAACAGTTTCTGAAACTTAACCAGATTAGTATCATGTATCCATTCCCTGGCCCCTTGGTACATGTTTTTTCCCCCTTCCCCTAGTCCAGTGCCCCTCTGGTTTTTTGGCATCATTAATACCTCTCTGAGGCCTTTCAGGCCTGGTCTGTGGTATAACTAGTCAGTCTCTGTCCCCACTCTACTGTTTTCTTTAGAGCCCTGTAGTTACTGAATGTTTGGCCCTAGAAGAGCATTAGTGGCCTCTGAGGCACACTGGAACCAGAACCTTTCTAAAGGACCCTTTAGGCTTAGAAGCCGTGTTTTAGCCTCTTGGAACTCCACTTATATGGATTGCAGATGAATTCCCTGAATAGACTTGAGGCTCAACTTCCTCCTTAGTTGAAAATGAGGCCATGTCACCTCTCAGTGGATTGTGGAAGCTGAAAGACCCAATAGGCTAGGCTTGGGTGACCTAAGAGACATCACGCAGCAGGTGCCCTCTGGCCTTCTGGACTGAATTTTATGTTCATCAGGCATCAGTGTGAATAATTGAGGGTTTTCAGGTATAACAAGAAGGTGTGCATCCATTTTAGAATTTGTTTCATTAATTTAATTTTTATTGAGTTTCTGCAGTTTACAGTACATTTATTATTGGTTAATTGTATGCATTATTCAACACCACTTCCATCACCAGGAAAACCCTTCCCTCCTAAGAACTCCAAGATCCCTTTCTTCCCACACCCTCGGTTTAATTGTGTGAATCAGTTCTCCTGTTATGTTGCCTTTGGATTGTTCTTTCTTCCATTTAGGGTATCCTTAAGTTACACATATGAGATAAATCATTCTGACTTTACCCCTTCCTTCTGACTGACTGCACTCAATTCAAAATGTCTTGCAGCCCCCAAGTGGACCCCAGCTAGACGGTGTCTCCTCACTCTTAGGCAGGTACAAGCCCTCACTGCTCCCTAACTTCTCATATATTTGACCTGTGCCCCCTCCTTTGTCAGTTTACCCCCACCAAGAAAACAACCCTGCTTGCTTCACCCCCTAAAGAAGACTAAATCCTAATGCCTAGTGCTCAGCCCAATGTGTCTTTTACTACTGGGCTTGTACAGTCAGGTCATGTATGTCATTCCTTATTCATTGACAATAAACAGTATAATATGCACTAAAATCCACCAAAGTGCTGCTCTTTCCTCCTCACACTTCAGAGACTGGGCCTGTACTGGGTGGGATTCAGGCAAAGGTGTGCCTCCAAGTCCTCCAGGGGAGACTAGTGAGGACAGTCAGGTTAGGATACTCTACAGCCTGTAGTGAACCACAAAAGCAAGGTCCCAGTTTTGTTTTGTTTTGTTTTGTTTTGTTTTTCAAGAGAAAGGGTAGCTTTTAAGGAGCAATAAATGATGTGTTTGAGGATGACATATGCTCCTCGGGGAGATTTCTGGTGGGTGGAAGGAAAAAGAGTTAAGACGGGACTGTTGGGAGTACTGGAAGTCACTCAGTTTAGATTCTGCTCAGTTCAGAGTGAAAGATTTACCTATGAATGTGGATATATTCCCACATATACAGTTTGAAGACTTAACTGAGAACTTCTGGAGAGATGGTACTACAGTACTTTTCAGTACTACAGGCAGGATGTTTGCCTTGCACGAGGCTAACTCGGGTTCTATTCTAGGTGTCATATCTGGTCGCTGAGTACCATCAGGAGTAATTCCTAAGTGCAGTGCCAGGAGTAAGCCCTAAACATTGCCAGGTGTGACTCCCCCCAACAAAATGAAGGAAGAGTTGGAGAGAGGAAGGAAGAGAGAGAGAAAGACATACCTGAAATGAAGGATATATTCCCATGTACATGGTTGAAGACATAGAAAACCCTTGCAACCAACCTCCCTACTAGACCCCTCCTGTAGGTACCTATTAGCCCAAGAAAGGTCCTAATCTATGACTTTCTGCCCCTACCCTGTGACTTCCTGTGTACCTCACAAAGGGCAGCCCTGAGGGGAGCCCTGACTTCCAGGGGGCCCTCCTCCAAACTCACCCTATCCATGATGCCAGCCCCATGCCCCATACAGAAATTTAGCCCATGGAAGGCAGAAACTTACCATATGTCAGCAAATAAAATCAACTGGAGTGTTCCAGAATGTTGTTTGGTTCCAGAAGGAAGCCCTGTGGTGAAGAGGGGGCTGAGCCAAGGTCAGGGGATGGGGTGACTGGGAAGCTTTTCAGGAAAGGGAGCAGCAGATGCAGGAAAGGCTCTAGAGGCAGGAAGGCAGATCCGGGTGAATAAGGGTCATTGTGAACCAAAGCAAAGAAGCAAGAGAAATTGGGAGGACTGGAGATGGACAGCTGGCAGGGCCAGCCTTCCTATTCTCTTCTCAGTGCCATAGAAGCACCTGAAGAGGGGCCTCTGGTGGGGAGAGTCTTGTGTTTTCAGGTGTTCAGTCTACACTGAACTCATATACAGCACATTCTGGGAACCAAGTGCCACATGCAGAGTGGATCCCCCGACCCTCAGCCAGCATTTCCTCTTCCCAGGGTACTCTGAGCAGTGTCCATTGTCTAGAAGACCATACCCACCCTCCTGCCTTCCTCCCCTACCCCAACGAAACAGAAAACAGCTGTATCGAGACATTGCTTGTGACACTATTTTAGTCATATGCTGCGAACTCTGCCACAGGCTGAAATTTAGAGCTGCTAAAATGAGATGCCCATAGATCTTCTATAATGAATATCCCACCTTCAGAAAGGGGTTGCAGTATGTTCCAAAGGGATGATGTTTTCGAATGCAGCACCCCCTTACACTCCCCCCCTTTTCCCAACCACCCCACTCTAGTTAAAGCTGATTTTACCACTGGGCGAATTGCATACATTTGGATCTGTGCCATGCTAAATACTGTTTATTTTAGAGATCTGTCAGAGGCAAGTGCACGGGAAGTTGGGGAGGGGGTATTCTTATTGAAAAAGGCAGTTCTCATCCAAACAGATTGAGGAGGAGAGGAGCCATGCGGATTAAAATGCGCTGAACTGGTAATGCCGTTTATCCAGTTTGCCTTTGTTACTTTGTGATTAAATGGTATTTTTAATTAAGTTTCATTGGGAGCCATAGGTATCACAGTGGTGAAATCAATTTGACAACCATAAAGGGGAAGGGAAGGCCCAGGAGTGCAGTAATGATGGTGACTGCAGGGGAAGCCACACGGCTTTAAGAGGATGGGCTGGGACTGGGAGAGCAGAATAGCCCAAATTGCCCTCCTGCCGGTCTTCTGGCTGCACCTTGTATGGACGGCAGGTCTCAGGGTGGATAATAAAGGGATGTACACCTGCTTCTCGCTCACCTCAGAGATCCTGATAGTGTGGAACCTGTTGGGAACTGCAGGAAACTCGCTGAAGGGTTTCTTGGTACTCATTCTCATCAACATGGAGAAAGGTAATGCCCAAAAAGCCTATTATGACTCCTCACTTCAGAAAACTGCCACAGTCTTTCAGTCCAAATATGCCCAAATCTAGTCTTCTGCACATTCAATCCATACATTCCTCTACCATCCATTCACCCACCAATTTATCCATCCATCCATTCTTCCATCCTTTCTTTTCATTCATCCTTTCACCCATCGAGCCACCTGTCCATCCACCCACCCATCCATCACTCACTCATCTACCTACCCTAGAAAGTCTGTTAGC
>PVKC010042895.1:0-11798 GCA_004027635.1 Crocidura indochinensis | reverse complement strand
CAAATATTGTGGACTAAATTAAACAGTGTATACCTGAAATACGAATTTGATGAATTCTTCAAAGTAATTCTTTTGAGCAATTTCATGGAATATTCTATTGAATGAAGTTTTGGAAGTGGTCTGATATTGTTTTAAGCCTATATTTTGTCCCTAGACCTACTTTGTATTCAAATATCTACATTTGTTATAATTATATAATAAATTAAAGAATATATTTATATACTGAGTATTAGCCCAAAAACCGAACTCAGCTTATACTTGGGTCATACAAGTTATTTGATTCAATGCACGGTCATTGAATCAAATGTATGTAGTCTCCAGTTGTCTTCTGCCATCTGCTGGAGTGGGCAGTATTCAGCTCAGTCCACAAGTCCTGACTGAGCTGAAGAGGTAGTCTACTGAAATGAACTGTATGCCACTTAACTATTTAACTCACAATATTCTGTGCTTTGTATGAGACCAAAGCAGTGATGATGATATCTGTGAACTCAGTGATGGTGACAATGTCTATGCTGATACCCTCACATCAGATACAGCGATGCTCTGTTTGACATACAGATGATTATGATGATAAATCCAGTTTTAAAGGATTTTAATCTTTGGGATTTAGCTTGATTACCTGTTAAGATACTGTTTTCTGAACTTTATTTAAAGTTTTAAAGTTACTGTTGCTAGTTTACGTTTTTTCTTTAGCAATGTTTTGAAAAAACATATAACTTACTGATTTCCCAATTATTGGAAATGTTTTGGGTATATATTTTTAATTTTTAAATTTACCAGTGGTTGCTGTATTTTCCAACTTAGGTTATTATGCATTCACAAGATTTTCCAGTTTTTAGGGTAAAATCAAGGGAGAATCAGCAGCTTCTACTCAAGTATATACTGTATTTGAATAAAAAAGAGAATGGCAAATGTTTCTGAACAATAATAAGATCAGTATTGAATAGAACAGCACTTGATGGGGCATCGGTAGCACACTTTATTATTTTCCTCATTGAGTTAGAAAATTTCTTTAAGTAAGATAGAAGATTTAGATAAGGGCATATGTATTTGTTATTCTGATACTGTTTTATAGTAACAAATTACTTTTGATTTCATCAGTAGTATGGATAGGAAAATGGACAAAGAAGTGAGGAATATATTTTTAAAAGGTTTGAGTCTGAGACATCTGTTAGTCTATCTAGCTAACACAGATAAAAGCTGATACAATAGCATTGGACTACTACATTGTCATCACAAGGTCTTCATAAAATTCCACAACATAAAATGTCCTTGTTAGCAACAACTATTTTGAGCTATGGTTTGTTTATTAATCTTTCTAATTTTTGTCATTTTGTGTGAGGTTTAAATAAATGTTGAGATTAAACTTGAACAAGGCATATTCAACAATTAGACATTCCTCAAATCAAGAATTTTTCTTTCCTTTGACTTTTCCTTATTATCTGAGATAAAAATAGGATCCTCACTTGAGGGACAAAGTAATTGTGCATGGGTTTTGTTTATTTTTCTTAATGCTCTTCGGCTTAAAGTTCAAACTTATGGTGTCAGAGATTTGTAAGATATGGTAAAAAAAAAAAAGTAAAAAACAAAACCACACCAAATTTAGTGGTAATTATTATTGCTTAATTTACAAAAATCACATTTTAGTGAAGAAATTTTTTTACTCTATTTAAGTTGACATCAAAAGTTTCATTTCAACTAACAAATACTACATATTTATTTTTATTTTATATAATAAAAACAAATAATTTAATTTATTGTAATTTCAAGAAAAGATGTTTTCAAAGGTATTGTAATTCATTTGTTATAAATTGAATAAATCGGGGGCTGGGTGGTGGCACTGGAGGTAAGGTGCCTGCCTTGCCTGCGCTTGCCTAGGACGGACCGCGGTTCGATCCCCTGGTTTCCCATATGGTCCCCCAAGCCAGGAGTGACTTCTGAGCGGATAGCCAGGAGTAATCCTGAGTGTCACCAGGTGTGGCCCAAAAACTAAAATAAATAAATAAATAAATAAATTGAATAAATCTGAGTTGATTTTTTATTGTCAATACAGAAATTATGGTTGGCATTAATAGATTGAAAATAATGCTGACTAGTAGATTATAGTTAGTACATTAATAAACTGGTTGGCAGATAAACATTATAGTTGACTCCAATTATTATAAATTTGAAATTAATTTCAAGAGTCAAACATATAATTCACATTACTACATGCCTCATAAACAAGAATAATGTCATTCTAAAACTATAAACTATTATGACTATTATATGCAATGGAAAAGAAAACATTAAAGTAGAGGAACTACTCTCAGGTTTAGGAGGATCAATACCATACATGTATTTTCAAAATTATTTTAAAAAGTTAATTTTAAAATTATGACAAATAATATTTGTTAATTTTGAGAGTACTCTTGCTCAATGTTGTGACCTTTTTGATACAATAAAATAAGTTGGAAAATAGAAATAATATTTCCAGGGGCTGGAACAATAGAAGAGCGGGTAGAGTGCTTGACTTGCACGCACTAGACCTGAGTTCACCGGCATCTCATATAGCTTCCTGAGCATACCAGGAAGATGTCCTGAGCAAATCTAGGAGTAGCCCCTGAGCATTGCCAGGTGTGGTTAAAAAGAGACAAAAAACAAGATTTCCAATTGATTAGTACTTAGTAGAACTTTGTTCTTGAACAACTAAACAAAACACAGTGAGTTAACTAGCTTACCCCACCCCACCCCAACCCCAGTATTTGGAAAACTTTATATATTCGAAAAGAGCTAGTATTTTGTTTGTTTTTTTGTTTGTTTGTTTGTTTTGGGGGAAAGCAGGGACTTTCCAATTTGCTTCTCTCCACATGTTTCACATGCCTGGCACATTTCAAAATTAACTGTCACAAGGGTCTGAGCAGTGGCACAAGTAGTAGGACATTTGCCTCACACACACTAACCTAGGACAGATCAAGGTTCAATCCCCTGGTGTCCCCCATATGGTCCGCCAAGGCAAAAGCAATTTCTGAGCACATAGCCAGGAGTAATCCATGAGTATCACCGAGTGTAGCCAAAAAAAAAACAAACAAAATAATAATAATAATCATAATTATTATTATTATCACAAAATCACTCCCACAAAACTTACCAGAACTATTGCACACACAATATATAAAGTAGCAATTAATGCTCACATTTTAATGATACAACTTTATAAATGATTATCCTAGCTTGATGCTTTAGATATTTGTAAGTTTTTTTGTATGGTGAGAGTCTTGAAAAGATTTTTTATCCTTTTCAAGAATAATATTAGCATAAAGAAACTTCCACTTTATGCAGAATTAAATAAAAAGCATTCACTATAGTCAACACAACTCTGATACTAATAATTTTAGGGCTCAATTTCCTGAAATGATGAAATAATTTATGTTAATCTACAAAGTTCTCTTAGAATGTTTTCCTTTGCAGTTTCTCTGTAGGAAAGCACTCATGAGCTCCAACTGATTTCTCAACAAAGGAGTATACTGTGATAACAGAATGGTGACATACTGTGACAAAGCAAGGGTAAGTTTTCTTTGACATTGAGAGAAAGTAAAATGCATTCTTATTTCCTAGGATAATCTTTCTATATCTTGATGCTTTTAGAAGGCAAAATACATGTGACATAGCATTCAATGCTAATACAATTTTATAATAATATTCTTTGTCATATAATTTGAATATTCAAATTCAATCATAAATATAAAATGCAATATAGATATTTTTAAAATATCTCCTTTTTAGACCCACTTATGTGCTCAAGAACCTTCATTTATGTTCCCCTGTTATTTACTGGCAACATATTCTTTCTCTTTCTCACCCCAAAACTCTTAGTAACCAAAGTTTATTTTTTTTTTTTTTTGGTTTTTGGGTCACACCCAGCAGTGCTCAGGGGTTATAGTGAGTATACTTATCATTAGGTTTTATAGGGTTGACATTATTATTTGCATCTATTGATCAATTTATGGATAACAATGAAAGGTAACACACCAAAGTCATCAGTATTCAAACAAATATTTAGTTGAATGGAGGAAGGTTTAGGTTATACTTGGAGTTCTCAGGAATATTCTTGCTTTTAGTTCTGTTACTAAGAGTGAGCCTAGTAGTGCATGTGATATGTGGTGCAAAGACAAGAATGACAAAAGAATTACCTCCTATAACATCCTCTGTCCCACCAACAACTTAAACAGTAGAGGTTCAATATGCAAAATAATCTCAGTGGCTTCTAAGTCAAAAGTTTGTTCTTCACTTTTATAGGATATATAATTAGTATATTCGAAGTCCAGATTTAGAACTATGTTTACATAGCAGCTTCTCCTTTACCCCAGCTTGTCTCTTCTTTCTTTTTACTCATTATAAGAAAAAAAATTTTTTTTTTGGTTTTTGGGCCACACCCAGTGATGCTCAGGGGTTACTCCTGGCTATGCACTCAGAAGTCACTCCTGGCTTGGGGGACCATATGGGAAACCGGGGGATCGAACCGTGGTCCGTCCTAGGCTAGCGCAGGCAAAGCAGGCACCTTACCTCCAGCGCCATAGCCCAGCCCCATAAAATTTTCTTAAAGTTTTTTTTAAATAAAGATATTTAGAATGTTCCAGTGAAAGTGAGCACTATCTTTATCTTTATCCAGCACTGTTTCTGGTCTGTTCAGCTGAGATCACAAAGCATATTCAATTAGATCATATTTGCTGCCTTTGAGTGGGGGTTTTAAACTTATCCAATATATGCCTTACAGGATAATAATCAAGAGATCTTGAATACAATTAATTTGGGAAAGTGAGAGAAAAACTTAAAACATTTAAGAAATAAATAATAAATGTTGTGTGCAAAATATATCTGTTTATTTAGCAAGTAATTAGAAGATAGAAATCAAGTTTATATGTTAAATGGAAGGCAAGAATAAATTTGTCATTTCAATTTTGGAAAAGCCAAAAGAAAAATATCATCTTGAATGACAATTCAGATGTTTCTATTAGTACTACTTCTACTACTGCTGCTACTACTGCTACTATTACTACCACTACTACCACTGTTCCTGTTGTTATTGATCACTATATTGATGATATACTAGCACCATTCACTTATACAAAGGGAAGATAAATTTCACAATATCTCAGTCACCAACTATTTTTATTTTATTTGTTGCCAGATTCCAAACCTGTTTAGACATTCTCAGTTCAGTCCATCATGGACTATCACAAGGACCTAATCTGAGGTCATTCTTTAATGAGAAAATCAGTTTAATGATAACTGCAGAATCAATTAATGCTGTAGCCTTGATTCTTGGTAATGCTTCCCTCTTTTCTTTCATTTACAGAACTAAAACTAAGGATAAGAGTCAAATCCAAGCTCCTATGCAGTTTGCAAAAGTATATGTAGTGAAATGATCCTCCATTCACAATTGCAGACACATTGTCTTAGATATGACTATAGGATACAACCTAGAGTGAGAAACGTAGTCATGAATTCCACCCACATTGATTAGTGTAAGTTATTTGAGAAAAAAGTAATGATTAGAAAAAGATAGAACTATGTTTTTGAAATTATTATATGAGCCCTGTGGAAAATTTAAGTAAACTAAATTTAAAATGTATCTTAATGAGATATGAGTGTAAAGGAAATGAATAGAAATTTGAAAGAAAGAGAAGTAATTAAATGAAGAGATTGGGTTATATGAAGTGGTATGAACGAAGGCCCCAAAAAAGTCCTTAATCATAATAACAATGGTATGTTGGAATATATATAATTTATGTTGAATAAAAATACCAGGATCTACAACTCCATACTGCACTGAGTACATGTTAGACTGGATCAAGAAAACACTTTGAAACCTATAAGACTTTCAGACCTTGGTCAAAGTATGCCTGTGCCCGTTGTAATACATACAATGGCAAATGTAGTTCAGCAATGAGACAAAAGCTAAACTACATATATTGGAGGAAAAATAGACACTCCTAGATAAGAATAACCTTATATATGCTTTTGGGAGAAGTGAAATACAAAAAAATCAAGGAAATAGTCTATTCTAGTCTGCTCAATCCTGACTTACACAGAGTGATATTTTAGGTGTGTGGGAGAAAACATACAAGGGCTCTGAGTATAAGGGCAGTTTTACAAAAATATATATGGGGGTGATAGAACCATTTACCTAGTTCATCAACAAGAAGTACAGAAGCAGTTGAAGGGTAAAGAAGTCCAAGACCATTTAATCAAACAGCTGGCATTCGAAATGCAAACAAGGATTATCAGTCCATACTGAGGCCAATAAGAGAAAAGGAGGATGTGATGGGATTCACATGTTCAGGTGTGCCTGAACATTGGTTCCATTTCCCATCAGTCACATATAAAAATGAGTAAATGCCCTTGAAAGCTACTCACTGCAGAGGTAGGTTAGGAGACTAGGATAACATGAAAAGTTTTTTAGCAGCGCGCCCAACTGTACATTTTCAAGGTCACCACCTGTACCTTGTCCTAAATGTAGTAGACTCAATTATTGAGTAAGAGATTGCCCATCTACTTGCAATGTAAACACAGGACAGCCCCTGATTTTTCTAGCCTTGGGTAGATTTTTCTAGCTTTGGGTAGTTTAACTGTGGTTAATTCAGAAATTATAGGAGGCAAGCAGGTCCTGCCCCATTCCCACCCTCTAGAGACCTACACCCAAATATGTCCATAATACATAATAGGAAATCATTGGGCAAGAGTCTGCTCTACTAATACTCAACAATTGTTGGGAAACTGAGCAGGGTGCCTATGTAAGGCCCACAAAGTCTGGGGCATCAAGTTATGCAGACCTCATTACAGCCAGCAACCTCAGGATATTCAAGATGTACTTCACCCAAAAGATGTAACTGTGACTCCAGTGCAATACCCATATTACATTCAGACATTATGGGATCAATACCAATAGCCTCAGTAGGTCTACTATTAGGTAGAAGAGGCTTACCAATAAAGGGCATTAATGTTCATGTAGTCATCATAGATCCAGACTATGAGGGAGAACTGATAATTTTAATAATGGTTCCTATGATTTGGTCATTTACAAAGAGACAACTCATAGTAAACAACTTTTATTTCTCCCATTTCTCATGCCTGACCACTTTGATTGTTCAAAGATTTGAGGATTTGGCAGCATCAGCCCCCTAACAACATCTACAGATCTACAGATGTTCTGGTGGCATTCATATGCAGCCTGTATAAATATTAACACCCATTCTTTTTTTTTCAGACCACACCTATTTGATGCTCAGGGGTTACTCCTGGCTAAGGGCTCAGATATCGCCCCTGGCTTGAGGGGACCATATGGGACGCCAGGGGATCGAACCGCAGTCCTTCCTTGGCTAGCGCTTGCAAGGCAGACACCTTACCTCTACAGCCACCTTGCCGGCCCCAACACCCATTCTTCTAATAATTCTTCAATAATAATAATCCTTATGGGAACCTTTCAACTTGATCTTTCTTCTCCTGTAATGATACTTAGATAATGGCATTCAGTGGTGATAAACATTGAAGACTCTTTTTTACAATATACCCAAATAAAATTTATTTGCATTTTTCATTTTCATTTTCTTTTCTTCTTTAAATCATAAGACACTATGCTCATATTTCAGTGGACTGTTTTACTTCAGGGCATGACTAACTCACCAATTATGTGTGAGTTTTTGTTGGTTGAACCCTAAGTACTTCATGTGCAAAATTTCCTAGTGTTTATGTTATCCACTACATGGATTAGAGTTTGATAACATGTTCCAAAGAGACTGCATTTCAAAATCTTTATGAAAATATTCTGACAAATTTGCCAGCTGCTGAATCATAACTGGCAACAAAAAGTTCATATGTTGCCTCAATATAAATATTTTTGTTATGTTCTTGTCTGAACTATGGTACAACCTGTTACCTCCCTATGAATATTTGGATTATGTTCTTGACTGCACTATGGTACAGCCTCAGAAAATTTCTATCTACTGAAAGACCTTAAAATACTCAGTAATTTTCAGAAACTTCTTGGAGGTATTGATATTGATTTACTCCCGGTATTTCTAAATATAAGTATTTCTAAGTATATTTTCCTTATATTATAAGGAGACTCTGCCCTTGCTAGAAGAAGACAACTGGCTCCAAAGGTTCAGAATGAATTGGATGTTTTTGTACTGCCTCCAGAAGTCTTATCTTACTTGATTTACCTCTGAAGAGAAGGTAGGCTATTACTTTTTACAACACTACAATCACCAACAGCTGTCAATGTCCAGGACCATTGGAATGGAAGTGCCTACATAACCAACAATATTGCACAATAATATAATACTTGGAATTAATAGCTACTTTAATAATCAAAGATACATTGCAAATTTAAACTTTATTGGAACACAACTATGATATATAGTCCTGCCAATACTTAAAGAAATTGAATCAATACTCAGAAACTTCTGTAATGAGCATTGACTTCGTTCTCAGGAGAACTTTCCTCACAACAGAAAAAATGGGACTTTTTTTTTCAGAAGAACTCCTTTCATAATTTCTTGTGTCTTCACACTATTTGTCTATTACATATGTTCTTGTGTTTCATATTAATTGTTCATCATCAGGGAATGTTGGGATTGTTGGTCCACCCATTATCACAACAGTGCGCAACAATTACAATTCTGAAAAATATGTCAAGCTTGCCACTTTGTTTGTTTGTTTATTTGGGAGGTCACACCCAGAAGCTCTCAGGGATTACTCCTGGCTCTACACTCAGAAATAGCCCCTGACAGGCACAGGGGACCATATGGGATACCAGGATTCAAAATACCGTCTTTCTGCATGCAAGGCAAACACCTTACCTCCATGCTATCTCTCTAGCTAGAGCTTGCCAGTTTACATGTGTCAGGCCCTTATAAAATAGTGAGAGACTCGGCATTCATAGTTGGACTTTTTTTCATGGACTTGTCACTGCATACATACAACCCTGTGATACAATATTTGCTATAACAGCAAGCCATGTTGAAAAGACAATTAGAACCTATTTATATCATGTATAAAAGATATTATTCTGGTCTCCCTGGTTCAATGGCTTCAGGAAAGAATTAAATGATCATTTAGCAATTCCAATATTTACATCAGCAGCAGAAGAACAAAATGTTCTACACACAAATTCCCATTGCCTTCATGTAGAATATTGAATCCCTCTTAGAAAAGCCAGCCATATTCTTCAAAGCTGTTCAGTCAGATCTCTTCTGCACTGCAAAACTCATGTAACATAAGCTAACCCCTAAGGTCTGAGACAAATGAATTTTGGCAAATGGATGTGACTCTTGCTAATGAGAGAAAACATCTTCTTGTGGTGATTAACACACATTAACACATTTTATGATATTAACACATATAATTTTATATGGACAATCTCTATGACTTCAGAAAGTGCTAAAGCAGTTTGGTCCTTTTCATTACAATGTTTTTTTCAGTTATAGGATTTCCTGTTACAATCAAGATGAATAATGATCTAGTGTACACTAGCAAAACTTTTAAATTTTTTGTAATGAATGGAAAATAAAGCACATAATAGGAATTCCATATAATCCACAAGAACAAGAAATAGTTGAAGAAACACATAGGGCACTTAAAACCCAATTAATAAAAGAAATTAAAAAACGGCATATGCCTCCAATTGATTTTCTATCTATTTTCTCTAAATTTTCTAAGTTTGCCACAAGGAAAACCACATAAAGCTAATGTAAAGCACTTCCAGGAAGCCCTACTATCCTAAAGGAAAATAAACTCATCTAATTGGGTGAAAATTGAGAATTGTGTTGTCAGAAAATAATAATCAAAAGAAGAAGATATGGATACATTTCAACATAGAATACTTCCTAAAAGAAACTATAGATTCTAGTATGTCATGTAATAACTCATCAAATTTAAAACCCCAAAAGGCTTTAAACTTCTCATCATTTTTAGGCCAGAGTGATAGCATAGCATTTGCCTTGCACACAACTGAACCACACTGAACCCTGGTTCAATTCTTAGCATCCTGTATGGTCCCCTGAGTTGTCAGGTTCAATTTCTGAGCACAGAGTCAGGAGTAATCCCTAAAAATGACTGGGTGTGATCCCCAAACAAAAAAATACAGTCAATTTTTATTTGTATTTTGTTTTTTAATAAATAAGATCACAGTTAGTTGTTTTTATCCCCTATATCATGTTAGTGATCAAGAAGAAAAACTCTGACATTACAATGTCTCATTGTTAGCAAGAAGTAGCTAAAATAGATCACTCTGTCCTTAATCCCTAACAACAAAGTCTACATTTCAACATAGTTATAGATTTAGAATTTATTTTTGTAAGATTTTAATAATTTACTTTTGTTGTAAATAGCTTCTTTATGTTTCAAACTTTTTCTTTCAAATAGTTTTCAAGTTCCATTCAATTTAGAGATAGAAGTCTAATTATAGGTAAGTTAGCTTCTTATTACACTTATCTCACTAAACAAAATTTCTTTTTCATTTTCTTATTCCCTAGCACTGGAGTGTAAAAACATCCCCGGAAAAAAAGAAACAAACAAGCAAACAAACAAAAACCCCTGCAACTTAAGTACAACCTACCTGAACCAACCTGAATCAACTTTTACAATAGAATCCTGAAATATGCAAGTTCCTGATTATCTACACAAATCTAATAAGTCATCAGCTGAAACCACTAGGTATGGAAAGCCAGCAGTTTTCCTGACTATTCTGGACAGGTGAGAGAACAGTATAGCAATTGTTAGAATCCAACCTACCTGGAGCTACCTATCCTAAAAAAGTTAAAAGAAAGGAAAAAACCTTACCTTACATACTTTACTGTATTACTCCTCTAGCATCCCAGTAGCAGCCATAAAAGGGGCACAAGCGGTAAGGCATCTGCTTTACCAGCGCTAGCTTAGCACGGATGGCGGTTCCATCCCCCGCACATACCATATGGTCACCCAAGCCAGGACCGATGTCTGAGCATATGGCCAGAAGTAACCCCTGAGAGTCACCGGATATGGCCCAAAAACCAAAGCCAAAAACAAAAACAGAATCTTAACTAACTTGCATTGTCTGGCAGTTTGGGTGGGGCTTGTGGGAGGAGTTATGAGGTGGTGGAAGTTGTGAGAGGCAGTTTGTGGATCTGTGGACTGCCAAAAAGTTTCTACCCCTGGCTATCGCTTGCTCTCTGATTTCTTCAGATCTTGTCTCTACGTTCCTGGATAGTTTATCCTTTTCCCTTGTTTACCTGTTCCTTGTATCTGACCCTTAATGTGATTTACATTGGTCCAAAACGCAGCTCTCTCCCTCTTTCTTCCATCCCCGAGTAGGGATTTGTCATAAAGTCCCTGGCCTCACTACCATCCCTGTTTTTTAAAATAGGCTTAAACAAACATCTTTCCAAAGTCTTGACTGCTGGGCCTCCAGCCAGTTAAAGGCCCTGCTGATTTTGATATCACTTTACTGTACAGTCTATTATCTCCAGAAGCTTTATTGTGAAGTCATTAGGATTTTCCAGATACAGTATCATGTTATCTGCAAACAATAAGAGCTTCACTTCTTCCTTTTCTACATGGATGCCCTTGATGTCTCTTTTCTTGCCTAATCGCAACAGCAATTAGTTCCAGTACTATACTAAATAGAAGTGGTCATAGGGGACAACTTTGCCTTGTGCCAGAACTTACTGAAAAAACTTAGGTTTTTTTCCCCATAGAGTATAATGTTTGCAATGGTTTGTAACAAATGGCTTTGAAAATATTTAGGAAAGTTCCTTTAATTTCCATATTATTAAGAG
>PVKC010042894.1:0-11871 GCA_004027635.1 Crocidura indochinensis | reverse complement strand
TATTAGTAAGATCACATTTTATGTCTAGTTTCTTAGTATATCAATTGTACAATTTTTATACGGTGATAATAAAGAAGTAAGTTATAGTACAGTGGGTACAGCATTTGCCTTGTACATGGTCAATCATGAGTGGGTCCTTGGTACTTCATAATCTCCAAGCAAAGAGATAAACACTTGTGTGCAGTCCAAAACCAAACAATATATTATAATTAATTATCACTAACCCAAGTCCTAAATATATAAGTAAGTGTGAAATCATGCAATTATAATCAATTTTGGTTTATTTTCAAATGCTAAACTTTCTCAAGATTGTGTGAATAACATGAGAGCTTAAAAGTCCTGAGTTTTTCCTTTTGGTCTTTGTGTCATTTTCACACAATTTTACTTATACAAAAGCATAACAATATATATGAATGTTTGTATATGTGATATTTATTCAGAGATAAGGCCAAAAAGATATATAGCATTTGCTTTCTACATGGCCAACCTAGGTTCAATCCCCTGTACCCCACAGGGTACCTGAGCCTCCCAGGAGTGATATCTGAGTGCAGAGTCAGAAGTAACACCTGAGTACAGTCAAGTGTTGAATGAAATAATAAAAAAATCAGAAATAATAACCATGTTGTTATTGAGATATGAAAAAACAGTAGAACATTTTGTTTTGTATGTTTTAAATGCTGATTTGTTATATACCACTGCAAAAAATAGAGATTTAAAAGTAATACAAATATAAGGCTGCTAATTTTACTTCATTTAATCAGTATTCAATTCTCTAGCTTATTTCATGTAGATTGGCATTTCTGAAGTATAATTTTATTTTATTTTTAAATTTATGTTAGGTCAGCTCTACTAAATTCTGTTTTATTCTTTTTTTTTGAGGGGGGCACACCTGGTGACGCTCAGGGGTTACTCCTGGCTATTCGCTCAGAAGTCGCTCCTGGCAGGCATGGGGGACCATATGGGGAACCAGGGGATCGAACCGTGGTCCGTCCTTGGTTAGCGCAGGCACCTTATCTCCAGCGCCACCGCCCGGCCCCCTATTCTGTTTTATTCTTAAAAAGATATAATATCCCTTTGAATTGGGAAAGGTAGTTTCAAAGTTTACACAATTTTTAGTTTTTAGACTTTAGTTCACTAGATACTTTATGACTTGTGAGAATTTGCATATAATGGTTATCTTTAGTCCTCTAGACGTGAAGTATTTTTTCCTATTTCTTGGATATAGGTCAATATTTAATCTTTAACTTTGTATCAAAATAATATGCCTAAATATAGCATTTACACATGAATTCTTCTAAGTGGTCTCAGATTTTCCTGAAATGTTTTTTCAGCTATTAATATTTAAAATCCTACTATTTAATTTGAGTTATGCCAGCAAGATTTCACTAAGCAATCAGTATGAGAATCTGAAAGTCTATATAATATTTTTCTTCTTCTTAAGGAGTCTTATCTCTAGAGTGATATAAAAAATATTTAAGTTTGGAAAGAGAGTGAAATCTCTATTAGTCTTTTTATTAAGACATTACTATTTCAATATTGTCATTTTTTGTCAATGCATTTTATTACTGCTCCCATTTCATTTTTTAAGAGACAATGTAGGAGAAATTTTCTAATATTATAAGTTCAAATTGTCTTATCCTGAACACCTTTATAAAGACTTTTTTTCTGGAAGTGGCAAACAAAGACTAAGACTCATTTCCTTTCTTGTCCCATCTATACATTATATAAGAAGCTAAGGGGGAACATATTGTATTGCATTAAATTAAGCATAGATAATATATTAGTTCTACATAAAATCCCACGTATGTTCCCATCTCTAATCCTGACATTTGCATGTAAGATTATGAGGAAGTTGATAGATACTTAGTTTCCAACTTTTCTACTTATCTATATGCTTAATAATTTATTTCACACAACTGAATTTACTTGAAACACATGTGTCCTTTTAAAAATACTTGAAAGGACACGATTCAGTACCAGCAATTTGGTAAAAATAAAGTTTCTTAAAATATAAAACTGATTTATGAACTTGTAGACTAAGAATCACAAATATTGTTTTATTAATTATCATTCTGGATTAATCCCAGATTTCTGGAATTTAAGAAAAATTTTTTGTCTTAACCAAAGAAACATGCTGGTTTTCTATCTTATTCTTTGTTTGGACAAGAGATAGCTTACAAACCCATGTACTTAGTAGAGCAAATATTTTCTTTTAGTCAGACAGTTCATGCAGAAAGTGTGTCCTATAGTACATTAGATTATTGGTCTCAATTTTTCACTCACTTCTATAAAATGCTCTAGGCTTAGTGATTAATGGTCTCATAGATGGCAGAGCATTGTGCCTTACATTATTCATTCTCTATATTCTCTGTATATTTACTGTATTTTGTTTATGACTGTTCAAAGTAATAGTTGAGCACAGTAAAAAGAAGTTGGTACTGTCCTTTTGCAAGCCTATAGCAGCAATGTGAAAATAAACATATATTTCATAAATAGTACTGCACTTTCCTATGTTCATAGACCCACAAATGGAGTTATCTATACAATCAACCCTGTAATTCAAAACAAGCACATGCTGACAGTGGACATACTATCTCAGCAGAATATGTTTGCAACACTTACTAATAAGTACAAGTTGCCTCCTTGAGGCACAAATGAAAATTGTACATAGGAAATTGAGCAATAAAAAACAATCACTTCATGCATTTTTACATCTTCAAACTAGTATATTTAGATTACCATCAAAGTGAAAGTATGACATTTCTCTGTGACCACTAAGTTCAGGGCATGTTGATATATTAAGACTATGTTTCCACTGTTGAAACCTAAGATATCAGGGTCAAATGTGGTTTTAGTGAAAGTTGACTCAGAGAGTGAGGAATAGATTAACCTAACATTCCACAAATCTATACACACAAATAGCTTGCATACCTGTGGTAAATGTATATGCATGGCAAAGTTGACAATCTGGGTGATATGCTGCCATTTCTTCTTGAAATTCATGAATTCAAATTTTTAGAAAAGGACACTAAAATTTGGTGCAAGAGAAGTAATAGAACTTCTTCAGGAAGTAACTGTAGGGAAAATTTTTGTGTTACATTGTGTTCTAACCTTAATGAAGACTGGTTAAACAATAGTACAAGACATTAATGATTATTCACAGAGAGAAAGAAAAAACAAATCCCAAGATTTTAGTATCAGAAAAAGGTTAAATTTTAAGAGACTCTAATCCAAGTCCTAATATAGACAGGGGAACTGACTTGATGCATCTTTATCCAGTTGAGGACAATTCTTTTTCCTAATTTAAATTTTGTGCTTGGAGTGATTGTATAGCATGCAGAATATTTGCCTTACATGAATACAATATGGGTTCGATTTTCCAGCATCACACATGGTCCCTGGAGCACCAGCAGGAATAATTCCTAAGTATTGGGCAATGCTTGGGCACCTCTAGGTGTAACTCTCCAAAAATAAATAAATAAGGATAAAATATCAAAAGACAGAATATTATGTAGCATCAGAGTGGACTGAATTCAATGCTCTGCACTGCAGAGGCCACTGAATACTTGTAGTAACCTCTGACTATAAAGCTAGGCAACCCATGCACTACTTTCACGATTCAATCTATATATTGTATATATATTATATACAATATATAATATATTATACATATATAATATATTAAAATTATTACAATACCACAAGTATCTGTATTGAATATTTTGCTTTCTCTTACCATAAAACTAGCACAGGGTTCCTTCCTGATGACTCATATAGGTCGAGTTCCTCAATTAACACCATAGAACATTCCAGTATATGTACACTATGGTGTTTAATCTTTCATCCAGTCACCATATACTAAAGCAGTTTCTAAAGTGCTTCTTTCATGAAATAGAAGGTGGCCAAGCCTACCTTCCCAGTTTCCCAGCACAGAATTATATCTGCCTTATTGAATACTTCTGACACATTTTAAATTAAAAATATATATTATTTGTGAATTCTTTGATATTTAGTATAAATCAGGACTAGAGATAGAACAGGAATAAAGGCTATTGGTTTGCAAGTGGCTGACCCTGATTTGATTACAAGCACTACCTGTTTCTCTGTTCACTGTCAGCAGTGACTTTTGTGCATACAGCCTGGAATAGCCCTTGTACAGCTGTTGTGGTCACAGACTAAAAATAAATAATCAAATGAAAATACATGTAGAAATAATATTTAATTGGAGCTCCACCTAGCTGGATTCAGTGATTTCTCTTGGTTCTATGCTCAAAGACCACTCCTGTCATAGTGTCTGTACATGATGTCAAGTTGGATCAAGTTTTCTACAAGCAAGACAAGGACGTTACCCAATTTATTATCTCTGCATTATTTTTTTTTTGCTTCATTGATTTGTTTGTTTGGGAACTGATTACAATTTTGTTGATCGGGGCTTTGTCATGATTTTGTACTCAGGGATCACTCCTGGTGGAGTTCAGTTTCAAGTGCCAAACCCTATGCATTAATTTGTAAGCTAGCATTTAATTTAATTTAACTTAGAATTTACTTTAACCCTTATTGTTTAAATAGTTTCATTTATTGTAGCATATTACTATTTTATTTCATACTATCATTCTCTAGCATTAATAAACATCACTTCAAGTTGTTTGCAAATATCTGTCACCATACTGTAATTTTCTCTTTTTGGTCATTGCTGTGATTGCCTTACTTCAAATTGACATATTCCATTTACTTAGACCAAATATAAAAATAAACGTGCTATTTTTATTCCTTCATTTGAGTATATATGAAGGACTTATTAGGAAAGCTATGTAATATAATTCTTTCTGTGACTTCACTAACATATACTAGTTAGTAATTATGTTTATCTTATCTCTCCTTAATTAAATTCAGCTCACCTTAGTAACAAAACTTTCTGCTGTCTATTTAAAATATTTAAGTTCGTCAATTCAGGAGCAATTTCTGAGTGCATAGCCAGGAGTAACCCCTGAGCATCACTGTCACCAGGTGTGGACCAAAACAACAACAACAAAATAAATAAAATATTTAAGTGTCTCATATTAAAATATAAGTTAAAATTCCTTTTTATAAACCTATTCTCTATTTTGCTATTGCTCCCCTCTAGATTTACACATTTCATAATCTAAGAACAGAATAATTTTCATATTATATTTCTTTAGTGGGACTTTACTTAATTTTGTTATGTTTTTGTCTTGAGTCCACACCTGACACTCTTTGCTCTTTGCTCTGGGACCAATCCTGCTGGGGTTGTGGTGCCTGGGGCAGATGTGGTGCCTGGGGCAGATCCAGGTCTGGTGTGTGCAAGACAAGTGTCTTGTCTGCAAATCATATTTCTGGTCCCCACATGCTATCTTTATTATTCAAATTATTCAACCATCTATTCAATCATCTATATTCAATCATCAAAATGAAGATCCTGGCCCTAGTACTTAGCTAAATTCTTGTTCACTCACTCTAATTAGTCGACTCAAACATGGAACATACGTTGTTGCTAAGGAACTAAATATGTTTGCAGCACCAACTGTTCTAGAATATTCTGTGACTGGTTTCTCTTTGAGGATAACTAACCAATGTAATGTAATAACTTGATATATCTATTATTCTTAAAATCTTTCTTGTTGTTTAGAAATATTTTACAGCTATACAGATTTTTTTATTTCAAAATATCTACTCAATAGACAAACTCTGAAGTCAAGTCAAATGTCAAAGAATAAATAATCAAATAAAGCAACCATCCAACATTGGAATATGTCTTTATTGTAAGATAATTTGAGATCTTATATTTTTGTTTTGCTTTATTGAGGGGTGGGCACACCTAGTGATACTCAAGGGTTACTCCTGACTTTGTGCTCAGAAATTGCTCCTGGCTTGGGGGACCATATGGGAAACATGAGGATTGAACCATCATGGTCTATCCTAGGTCATTGAGGTCCAGGCAAATGCCCTACTACTTGCCCTACAGCTCCGGCCCCAATATCTTATGTTTTTTGACTATGTGTTTAGAATAGGAGGATAGCACACTGAGTAAGGTCATCCAGATGGGGAAAGAAGGGTACAAAATGATCTCAAGTTTATGTAAAATATCAAAAGAAAAAGAAAAAAGAATTGGAACAACAGATGTTCAAAAAGAATACCTGAAAACTAAGCCTATTTTGTCAGGGAAGGAAAGACCCTGAGAAAATTGTGAAGAGAGGCAGTCACTACTTAGAGGTAGTGGAGGTTATGGTGCTTGAGCACGGCATGCATATATCTATCACAAACAGTATTTCAAATCCTAGTGACTGAGAATATTAAACAACACAACTTTTAGGCTTTTTGACTCAAACCAAGGGTAGGGAAAATTAAACAAATATTAGTAATAATTAAAACTTCACCTAATGAAGAATTCATTTATGTGATATCTAAAAGCTACAAATTAGAAAATCGCTTAAAATAAAAACAATATTGCACAGGAAAAATGTGGAAAAATAGAGAACACCAGTGAGAACAGATCTCTTTCAGACTTGCCCCCAAAATTACTTTTCTTTAATCATTTCTTATCTACCATGCAAGTAACTCATCTTTTTTTGAAAGTTCATGTTCTTAGCAATACATCTTATAGGTTGGCTTGCTTTTGCTTTTAATCATCTAGCAGTCATCTACAGAAAGATAAAATCTACTAATATGGCATAAGGTTATCTTCATTCAAAGGAAAGACAAAAGTGAAGAATTTTTCTTGGCTTCAGTGAAGAAGGAAACAACTTATTTAGACTGTCATGATTCTTAATAAGATTTTTTATGTCATCAAAGAAAAAATGAACTGAGCTAGAAACTGTAACATTTGCCTCATAATGAATCTTAAAGTTACATGCATCGCAAAAATTTGAATTAATATGTTATCTAACCTATGATGGAAAGTAGCTTTTCTAAGGCAAATTGTTTTCATACTGCCAAAGTGGTTTATCTTACATTCATGATAAAGTTGTTCTTGTGAAGTAAATTAAAGTGCCTTAATAGCTGAAACTCCTAAATTTATTTTGCCAAAAATAAATATAAGCTCTTTACTCAGCTTATATCTATGTCCAAGGATAATAATCTAGGAAATTATTGCATATTTTCAAACATTGCAAAAAATGGAATATGCATTTATTCAAATAGATAATGATGGGTTGCATTATATCAGCACATCATTATAAATTTTTCTTTAAAATTATTATTCCTGAGATAATTTTATTAAATTAAATCCACATCAATTCAGGAGTCATGGAAAAAATGAGGAAAACATTATCATTACATCTGCTACTCAAACACGATTCCACTAACCATGACAATATTTTTCTTAATTTTCTATAAAGCAATATAACTGTCAAAATCGAGTTTTAGGTATGCATTTCAGCACTGATCCAACCACCAGTGTCAGCTTTTTTCCACCAACCTTCGACGAGTATGTGTTAACTTCTCTCTACCAGTGTTCCTGTGTTCACTCTACTACCTCTTTTCCTTTAATCTTGACAGGTACCTTTTAGTTAGGGATTCATGATTTCAATGTTTTTGTTTCTGTGACTTGGGTATTAAGCTCTATCATTCCTAAATGCCAACAAAGAACCAAATACCACTTGAACAATTCTCCCTGTTACTTCTCATCCATCTTTTCTAATTCACCTTCACTTTATTTTTATTCTACTCCCTATATTCTGGGTCTAAGGGTAAATTTGGAATCACCTTTAAATCACTGCATTCCCTTAACTTATTTTCTCAATGCTACACAAAAGGGAAAGCTTCCTGTGCATAACTTTCTTTTAAATAGCTCACTTTATTTAACCAGCTATCTTTCTGTTCCATCCATATTGCAAATAATTATTTATGCCATCTTTAAAATGTTTTTAATAGTTTTTATTGAGACCAATATGAATTACAAGTCTTAAACAGTTATATTTAAGGTATATAGTGATAGTGAATTAGAGCAATTCTCACCACCAATGTTAAAACCCACCTCCACCACTCTACCTAGAATTCATCCCATACCACCACCCTTATTGCTAGTGTATGTAACAGATGCTTTTTGTGTATAACTTGTTGTAGTTTAGGTTTCTTGATTCTATTGTCATTGACTTTGGTTGGATGTTTAGGTCTGATCATATAAAATGTTTTCTTTTTAAATGTTACTGAAAAAAATAAAACACAACACTCAAGAGGACTCATTAGCTTAGCTTTAAAGTTCACAAGAATTTAAGAATTGGGATAAGTAATCCAACTTCCTCATAGGCAAAATTATAAAAGTATTCAAATAATCTGCTCAAAGTATTCAATGATTCCTTTTAAAATATTTACTTTATGAACTTTAAAACCATATTAATGCTATTAAGATGTTTTTCCTTGATATGTTTCTGCAAAATTCAGAAAAAAAATACCCAAAATTATTTCTGGCACCAGTGGCAATTGCAGAGCACTGATGACAATATCGAAACCTCCTATTATGGAAATCCACAATTCACTAAGCAACACAAAGCCAGTTTTCAGATATTTATTTAAATTACCATTTTATTAAGTAAATATAGTTATAAATTATAGTCAAATTGACAATTATTTGATACTAAATTTATCAAGGAAAAGAACTTCTTTTCATTGTTCTACTTCTATTACTAGTAATGAATTCAGTCTAATAAGTTCCTAGATATAGCTGACAATTGATTTTATCTTGCTTGTACATTAATTTAGTTTTGTTTTTGCAGCTGGGGCTTCTTGTCAGAAAAGCATACAAGGTCATGTCTATTTCTATGATATGATTAAGGAAGGGATGTCCTAAGGAACACGGAAAATTGAAACATTGAGCAATACTTTGCCACTATAATTGTCTGCATCATGACATCTTTGTCTCAGAAATTTTTACTTATTTTCTTTTATTAAAAAAATGCAACAGTGGTAAGTTTTAACAGGATACAACTTGCTTTGCAAATTTTTAGAGATGTGTGCTTGTGCCATGGTCATTCAGTTTAGAGACCAATTACAAAGTCTTTTCTTTCAAGGTGTGTGCTCCATACCTTTCATTTTTTCGTTCTGGCCTCACCCTGACCAATCAGTTTTATGCTTGTTTGTTTGTTTGAGCAACCTGGTGTTGCTCAGTGATTACTCCTTGCTCTGTGCTCAGAAATTGCTCCCGACTCTGGCGATCATATAGGACTCCAGGGATCGAACCTTTACACTTTGTTATCACTTTGATCCCTGACCAATTTTGAGTAATCAATATTTTCTAGTCATGTTATTTCTATTTTGTTTGTTTTTATAAAGATGGAACTCTTCATTAATATGCATGGTCTCTGTATTGTTCCACTTTTAGCATATGTGCTGCCGAGGTGAACACTGTTATTTCCATTTTCAGCCTTATCTGGTTTATATATAAATTGCAATAATTTGACTCATGTGGCTTATAATTAATGTGCATAGAAATAAGACAAGCACAAATGAGAACACTATATAATGGAAGCATGGAATACTATATAGCATCCTAATATTAGGGAGAAGTGATCTCTAATGTCATTCCTGTCATGAAGAATTCATTTCCATGAGATCAAAAGAGCTGCAAAGTGTGGAGAACATCTGAAGTTCTAAAATGCTGAATGTAATAATCATGAAATGTGTATTTTTTTTGGGGGGTCACACCCAGCAGTGCTCAGGGGTTACTTCTGGCTCCATGCTCAGAAATTGCTCCTGGCAGGCACGGGGGACCATATGGGGCACCAGGATTCGAACCGATGACCTCCTGCATGAAAGGCAAACGCCTTACCTCCATGCTATCTCCCGGGCCCCGAAATGTGTATATTTAATATATCTAAAAAGTCATTGATTAGAAGAGGGTAAATTTAGACTTATATTCGCTAGAGAAAGGAGCTAGATTAAATTTTAAAAATTGATAGGTATCTATATCAACACAAAGAACATGTGCTTTCTTGATTCTCTTGGTTACAAGGTATTAAGAAAAATATGGAATAGATAATATACTAAGTTTAGAAATATAATTTCATTAAAGAATTGAAAATTGAACATTTATGGAGAGATCAAAAATAGGGAAGAATTCTTTTTTTTTTTTTTTTTTTGTTTTTGGGCCACACCCAGTGACGCTCAGGGGTTATTCCTGGCTATGCGCTCAGAAGTCGCCCCTGGCCTGGGGGACCATATGGGGCACGGGGGATCTAACCCGGTCCATCCAAGGCTAGCGTGGTAAGGCAGGCACCTTACCTCCAGCGCCACCACCCGGCCCCGGGAATAATTCTTTGTTTCCATACAACACTTAAAATGAACTATTTGAAAAATACTGATAAAAGAAAGTATCTATAGATTATTGTGATATTAATTGGGATTGTGGAATTGATCTGATTAACCCACCTAGCATACACTTTGTTAATCATTTGTTTTAAACATCTTGAAATAAAGCACTTCAGATTGTTTTAGACCACTGGTCCCACGTCCAGGTAGAGTTCTTACTTCAGAATAAATACTCAGATTTGGAGGAAAGCACTCTCTTGAATTTCTGGATTTCCCCAGAGCTTGCTGCTTCTTAGGAGTAAAGGCAAACATACAGAAACTCCTGAAAATACTTTTCTCCCTCCATGTGTGTGCATGAGGATTATTTCCTAGACCAAGATTTGCTTCCAGACAAGTGTCTCTCCAGTGTTTTGGTTTTAGAACCTGAGCATTAAATTCTATAGATTACGGTGGTTTAGCTGTCTGATCAGTCTGGGCCCCACTGATGTGAGAGTAAATGCAATGAATCACCCCAAAAGTAAATGAAGCCATATAAAAATATTAATGCAATTTAGCTTCCAAAGCAGTACACAGGAGAATAGGGATTCCTTCGAGCAACATTTGGCCAATTCTAAGAGCAGTTTAGTTCAATGAACCCATAAGGTGCTGATGCAGTTTTGGTTCTGGGAGCTAGGAATTATCCAAGTCAACTCAGCCATGCTTGGAGCTACCATGCTGTACCTGACAATACTCCAGGAACCACGTGGTTTTGGACATGAAACTGCAGCTGACTGCATGGAAGGCATGTGTCTTAGTCCCTTTACCACCTCTCTCACCAAAATGAAGTTATGTTAACTATAAAAATTTAAATTGTCTTCTGAGTATTTTAAGGTATATTTCAAAATCATAAAATTTAATGCAAAAAACATTCTGTATAAAATATAAATATGCTTCAGTAATAAAACATTTAAAGTCGTATGTTTGTATAATACCTTCTTTGAAACAAGGAAATGTTGCTAGTGTTCCTGAGCTCTTACAAATTTATTCTCTTAACCCATCCTTCACTAATAAATGCTTAATCTTATACATCCCTCTTTTTTCATAATTTTGAAAAACTAATATGCATGCTAGACTACTTAGAGCATACATGGTTTTATGCTGTCTTATATTAATCAAAATTACATTTGTGAGATAAAGTAATGGATTATATATACAGTGATATATCTATTTTTCTTATTGTTTAGAATAGTTTAGTACAAATATACACTATTTATACACTGAATCTTTGATTCCAAATTTAGATTACCATAAATGCCTAAATATTAATCTTTTTTTACCAGAGAGTTAGTACAGTGGGTAGGTCACTTGCCCTATATATGAACAGCCCAGATTTACTCCCGGGCATTACATATGGTCCCTCAAACCATCAGTACACGTGAACTCTAAGTACAGAATCAGGAGTAATTCCAGAATTCCGTTAGTGTGACCCAAAAATTAATTTAAAAAATGTCAAGTAACCTGTCTTCTACATATATCCTAAAATATATATACATATATATTTTAGTGATTTTTCTGCAAAGGATATGTTTTCTCAACAGAAGCACTGATATTTTTGAGGTATATATATAT
>PVKC010042893.1:0-11878 GCA_004027635.1 Crocidura indochinensis | reverse complement strand
CTTTGTCTGTATGGCCACAAAAGGGTTTTATACAAAGGGGAAAATTAGGCAGCCATAGTGGGCACCTGAGTGAGCAATCAAATCCCCTCACAGATTTGTTCATTGAGGTACTCTCCGTCTTATCTGAAAACTTCAACAAAAAGTGGGGTTAGACTTTGAGAGAAAAGATAGACTAAGGATTGGCTGTGATTATATTTAGTTTTTTTTTATTAATAATTTTTATTTGGACCAAAGTTGATAACAAATCATTCACAGTAGTATTTGGCTTTTAAAACTTTTGGGAAAAAGTTTGCCTTGTAGTGACCTTTTGTCCCATTTCAAGTCTAAGGTATGGGAACATTAGAAGTATTGAGGAAGTGTGATCACCTTATACAATGTCTTTAAAATCCATTTATTAATGGGAAAATTGAAGGTTTAAAGTGAAAGCACTGACCAAAAAATAAAGAACTAGTTTGGAGTCATTTGGATATACGTAACTAAAAGATATTGTTGAGAGTTGTTGCAAGTTGAGTCTTGCAAAGGTACTTTTAGAAAGTAGCAAAAACAAAGTCAGTTTTCACAGACTAATGCACCTACAATTGAAAACTGATCAATCATCATGCAAAAAAAACCTTTTCATCTGAATATACTGGATCTACTGAAACTCAATTTATTCTAATCTAATTTTCATAGTGGGCCAGGAATCAAAACGTTATGAACTTCTACCAGCTTTACATGACTAACCCAAATAGTAATTATTTATATAGATTCTAAGTACTATCCCATTGCAGCACCAGGGGACTCTACTTAAATTTTTCTTAAATTTTGTCTTCTGGGCTGCTGTCCTAATAAAACTTTCAATAAAAGATTTTATTTTTCTTCAACTAGATCAAATTCATTTTGACAACACCACAATCCTCTAATTCATATTAGTCATAAGCAGTAATGCTAAAACATAATCCTAAGTCTGTTTGACTGAAGATATTGTTCCTAAGTAACAAAACATACTTTTTCCTTTCCTTTTTATATCGCCTCAAAATCTATGTGACTTTTACAAACATCTTAATCAATAAAATTATACATATATATGTATATATGCACATTATACATATATACATATACATAATAGTAATTTTCCTAGATATTATAGACATTGTCATTTCATTTATACAATAGATGTTCTTCTTACTTCTCACAAAATTTAGCTACATTTGATTTTCTATATCATATGTTTATTACTTAATAACCATTCATAAAAATTTTCACTTCAGCATAATTGATATTTTGACTTTTATTCTTTGTATATAATATATTAAAACAATATTATATGCACAAGGATAAAAATTTTATAACTCATTCCCTGAATAAAGTACCTTTTAGTTGACTTCTATGAGGACATTCTAGATACCAAGATAGTATTAGAAGGCAAAGTAATTTATAAACATAAACCCTATATAGCCTCAAATGAATGTCTTTTGCAATTATTGTTTTGTTGTTTTCCCGGTGAACTTCAACTTCTTGAGACAGAGAGTCATTGTTGTGTTAAATTAGTTTGCCCCTTGCTATAACTGTTTCTGCCCTTACATTACATTACCACTCACATTTAGTCCTTAAAATAAAGTCTTTTATTTTCTCATGATGTGAAATTTAGTCTTTTTACATCGGTGTTTTTTTTTCCTTAAAGTATCATGAATTCTTCTTGAAATTAGGTGGAACAGAGAAAACTATGGCAAGCAGGAATTAATTACAGTGGTTGAAGAAATATTGCTGCTTTTAATTTCAACTGTAAACTTTCCATTCAAAACAGAATGGAGGGCACTCTGCTGGCATTTGGGCATCAAGCTTAATAGGTTAGGGAAACTCCTCTTACTTCTCTTTTTAAAGACAATTTTTTATTATAACAATATGATTTACCAAGTTGTTCATAATAAAGCTGTTTCAGGCATTACATGTTTAACACTAATTCCACGATTAGTATAAACTTTCCTCCACCAATGTCCCCTATTTTCCACCCACCAACCCAGACTGCCCCTTTACAGATACAAACAAATTTGCTTCATATTGTTTGGCACAACAAAAAAGGCAAATAAAATTATTACAACTTTGTTCAATAAGTCAATTAGTAATAATTGTTCTATCAATGGTTTAATAAAGTCATTGACAAAAGATTTACTGGGATGTGGTTGGTACTAGTTGAACCTTTAGTGTTACTGCTTAGGATTGCCAAACTTAGTAGTCTTTTATGATTTACTGTAATCCTACTGAACAGATAATACTAAAATCTTGAGTTATTTCACAGACATGTGATGCAGGATATATAGATCTAGAAAATTTTCGTGGCTTGATGGTTTGATACAGTTCAGTTGTAGAGCTGGGTCATTTCTGACAGAGATTATCAAGCATGGCTGTGGACTGCTCTGTCTTTAGGCAGAAAGAGACTCTGCCAGTTTCCATTCAGAGAAGGCTTTAGAGTTGTCAGTCTGCATCAGTCTACTTGGGAACATTTCAGCAGTAATCATGTTCATTTGGTGTTTACTTGTGGAGTTGGGCTGATTTTCTCCCACCAAGATGGTGAGAGTGGGCAGGATGCTTATGTTTTTCTTTATGAATAAGTGGAATTCCTGAAGAGCTACTTACTTTCATATGGACAGGCCGAATTATATTACTGAAAAATCAGTGACTACAGTCTGATGGACAGAGAAAAAAAAAGAAGTAATTCTATTAATAGGTCAAACTGCTAGATAGAGGAGGATTTGTGATAATGTATTCTTTTAGTCTTAATAATTAGTTTCTTTCTGAATTTAATTTTAGAAGTAGAGATTGAGTAAAGGAATCCTATTTATATCACTTCTAATGCTCCAAATTGGTATAGAGTGATAGCATAATAAATTGAATCTCTTCCAGATGTCTCTTTAAGTTTTCTTTTACTTTTTTATTGGAAGGGAGGGTTCCCAAGTAGTGCTCAGAAAATTTTGGGTACTCTCCTGATAATTCTTGCCCAATTAGGCAGGTAGTTCAACTTGAGAACTATGCTTAAGCTACATGATACTGGATATTACTCTGACATGGTGCTTAAAGTGATATGAGAACCATGCAGTGCCAGGGATTGTACCAGAGTTGGCCACCTGTCTAGTATGTATGTATATATGTATGTATGTATGTATGTATGTATGTATGTATGTATGTATGTATGTATGTATCTATCTATCTATCTATCTATCTATCTATCTATCTATCTATCTATCTATCTATCTATCTATATCTTAACTTTTGTTCTCTTTCTAGGCCTAACAATTCTTTTAGTAGAATGTCAAACACAGCATTAATAGCTTATTATCATGAAATGCTATAAAGTCACGTGGTTGGAAACAGAAAACATCCGTTTAGAAAAGTAATAAAGACTAGTTAGATTCTCATTTTACTCCTGAGTTAGTAGATTTTTGATTTTGTATTTCTTTTCTCTATCATTATTTTGAGATCTATTATTTGATGTTGTTCCCATAATTTTGCAAACCCATTCAGAAATTACTCTCCAGGGTCTGGAATGAGAAGTAGGACACTTACTTTGCATGTGACTGACCTGAGTTCTGTCCTTAGCATCTTATACATTCCTGTGAGCATTATCTGGAGTTTTTCTTGAGTGCAAAGACAGGAGTAAGTCCTGAACACTGCCAGATGTGGTCCCAAGTCAAAAAAAGAAAAGAAATTACTTTACAATATCCTGGTTGCAGTTTACTAATTATTGCTGGATATCATCCAATTTTATATTTTGCATTCCCATAAGTTTCAGACAAAATATTCCAACAACATATACTACTATTTGCAGGGGATTAGTTATTATTTTGATAAGTGTTTATTCTCTCAATATTTTGTCTTGGTACAGATAATATATTCAATTTAAAAACATTCACATAGAAAAATAAGCAATATGCAGGAAAAGCATTTAGGTAGCTAAATGAATTTTTTTTCCAAAAAGATTAGAAATATTTTATCATGCATTATATTATTAAGGAAAATATTTCTTATTACTTTATCAACATAAAGTTCAATATAGAATGCCTATTTTATGGAATATTAATTGCTATAGTGCTCTAAGACAATATGATTTCTGAAATATTTACTAACAGAATCAATTTGTATAATAGTTAATAAATCTTTTTATATTAAGGTAAATTCTGTATCAATTTCATTCAGAATCTGAGTATCTTTGATATTTAAATATTAATCCTGGGTCTATGTCATTAAGTATTTCTTAGTTCACATAGTATTTCTTCAAATAGTTTAAGAACTATTAATCTTTTCTTTATTCTATCAAAATTTAATGACTATCAGTCCTTCCTACTATTACTTTTAAATTTTTTCTTTCAAATTTAATATGAAAATTAATTTTATTCAGGGCCGGAGAGATAGCATGGAGGTAAGGCATTTGCCTTGCATGCAGAAGGACGGTGGTTTGAATACCGGCATCCCATATGGTCTCCTGAGCCTGAGCCTGCCAGGAGCGACTTCTGAGCATAGAGCCAGAGTAACCCCTGAACACTGCTGGGTGTGACCCAAAAACCAAAAAAAATAATTTTATTCAATCCCAGTTTCTAAAATTGGTATATAAGTCCAAGATCTTCCAACACTGTTTGTATAATTTCAGACAAGTTGGTTTTTTTTCTAGTATCTCTTTTATCATCTGTTAAGCAGAAATAGAAATAATATTGAAAAAGTTTGAAGGAAATTTGCTGAAGAATGTCTGAAAATGGCTGTACCTGATTAGTAATATCAATCAATATGTTTGCTTTAGAAGTTCAGATAAAAATAAAAAAGTTACAAATAAAGTCACTTTGTTTCTATCCAACAAATAAAGATTTTATTTAATTGAATGAGATGCTTGACTAGCTAGTGATATTGCTCGTAAATAAATTGAATCTCTCAGAAGAACTAATATACAATCTCCTTAAGGCTGTTCTTACATAATTGGCTTTTAAATGGAGAAAGTTCAAATACATGGATCTATATTGCTTCTCATTACACTGGACATAGCATTTTCTATTGTTTTAGATATTCAGATTTTTACCTGAATATTTCCTTTCTCTTAATTATGGCTACTTACTTTAAACTTACATTAACTTTCAAAATGCATTTATTGTGTTCTTTCTTATCTGTAAATGGGAACACCAAGAAATCTAAAAGGAGGGATATTTTTCCTTGGCAGGTTATATGAGAATCCTTATCACCCTAAGAGCTCAGACATAACAGATACAAGTTCATTGCTTATTGAATTCTCCACTTACTACACATTTTAAAAAGAGGATTAGTAACTGTATTTTCTAACTAAGTTGTTTGTTTCAAAATGGTGTTGGTATTCATTTTTCATGGTCAAACATATGGCTGCGGAAGTAAATTTGACTGGTGCTATTGATTTACATTAGAGTTCACAGCAGGCATTGTTGTTAGTGGCTTTTTTAAACTAGGAGGTTATGAAAGAAATAACCTGGTTTCTGATGTCTAGACTTTCTTTCCCACATGACTCCATCAAGGAAGACTGAGACTAAGATTGTCCCAACCTTCCTTAATTTATGTAGTTGAGGTCTATTTTCACTGTCAAGGAGCCAAATCCCTTGGCAGTCTTGCCAGAAAACTGTTCAACTCATTTTTAAAAATACCCAAGGCCTACATTCTAACAGTTGTTTCCTTTATTTGCAAAAGGCATGAAACAACCTCCTATTTGTGAGATGATGTCTTTTCCATTAAAAGATCGTGATTCTTAAAGAAAATGGTTTCTTTTCAAGTCAGCCTTCCAGGAAATTGATTGTTTATATGTCTATTCATTGCTCATGACTTGATTTTGAGGTGTATTTCTAAACATGTTCATTAGGTTCAAGTAACCTTATGGAAAGATTATGGTAATATTACATCCTCCTTCTAGTCAAACATTTCTATATGGCAATAAAGACCAAGTAACAACAGTAGTTTTTAAATATAAGCTTTTAAATATAAACTGATTTTGTGAGAGTGTGGGGTTAGAAGTGGTGAACTCAGAGTGATGTTCCCAAATCTCTATTTAAAAATTCTAAGATCATAGTGAAAAGTTATATTTTTATGCTACATTATACTTTAAGTCTTACATGCATGTATATTAGTTAGTGTGTGTATTAACACTCACTTATACCGGTATTTCCTTTACAATGAGGCATAAGTATGACTGAAAGAACACTTGCTTGAAAGTTAGATATTTTGTTCAAAGTATCTTTATCTGAGCTTGATGGCAATGCTTCTTTCCTTACTGGAAAAATGACTCCTTATTGGCAAAAAGGGAGCTATTAAAAATGTCTTCTTGACATCTTTAGGAAACGTAGTCTGTTTTCCAAAATTCTTGTCCATTCTATTGAAAACAGTATGAATGGTTCTCAGGAAACTCAGAATTAAGCCATATGACCCAGAAATTCCACTTTTGGGTATCTATCCCCAGGAACATATAATATTAATTCAAAAGGATGTATACACACTATTATTTATTGTAACAGTGCAATTAACCTAAATTCCAATGACAGATGGATAGGTTATGAATATGAATATATAGAATCATATACTCAATGGGATACTGCACAGCTGTAAGGAATGATGCAGTCATTCAATTTGCTGCAACATGGTGGAACTAGGGGATATCATGTTAAATGAAATAGGTTAGAATAAAAAGGATAAATATAGGATTATATCATGTACATGTGGTATTTAGAGTAACTAGATAGGGAATGCAATGCTTTAAAATTGGGGTATCTAGATGAGTTTTGGCCCTAGTACAGTAAAGAGAAAGAAAGAAATTGAGTAAAGTGGGACAAAGACAGATAAATAACCAGGAGACAGAGGTCAAAGTGACACAGGTACATAGGAAGAATAGAGCTAAAATTACAAATCACAGATCAAAAACAGTGAAATCATGGGAGCCAATCTATAAGAACCAAACTTATAAAGGTTCCTATCAAGATGGCATGCTCAGAGGAAGACCTATGGGGACATTGTTGGAGAGAAGTTGATACTTGCAGTGGGATTGGTGCTTGAACATAGTATGTCTAAGACTTAATTATTAAACTTTGAAAATGTCCTACAGCTGAGCTACTGCTCCAGCTCATATGTTTTTGCTTTCAAGAAAAATCTTGCTCCAGAGAAGATGGACTAGAGTACTTCAAGAAATCTTATGACATTTTTTACAGACCAATTTTATGGTATATGGCAAATATATTAAATTGAATTTGAGACATTTAAAAATATTTTTCTAAATTTAACAATTATTTATATTTAAATTGAATAAAATTTATAATTTGTTTCTATAGATTCATCAAAAATAATCAAACTCCAGAGCATATAATTTCTGGTGCATTATTAGAAGAGATGAAGCAATTAATAGAAAAATTAGTATCTGGGGACAGAGAGATAACATGGAGGTAAGGTTTTTGCCTTTCATGCAGAAGGTCATTGGTTCGAATCCCAGCATCCCATATGGTCCCCTGAGCCTGCCTTGAGCAATTTCTAAGCGTGGAGCCAGAGCGCTGTCGAGTGTGACTCAAAAACCAAAAAAAAAAAAAAAAATCTATTTTTTCCATACCTTAGTCCTTTTTTGTAGGACTTTGCCATCATGAGATCCAGCACTTGACCATTAATTCTACAAAAGAAAAATTAAATTTGCAAAAATTATATTAAAGTGCATTTTAATACATTTCTTCCTGTATGTCTTTAAAAGGTTGAATAATACTACATTATTTAATGTTTTAGTAACAAAATGGTTCCCAAATTGACTTTTTTAGATCTATGATAAGTTTAGTTTAAAAATTACATTTAAAAATATTTTTCAGTAAGATTTGAAATTGTTGTCATTTTATAGATCTGTTTTGTATTTCAGTATCTTAGGCATGGGCAGAAAGAGGAATTAATTTTTTTCTCTAGGATTTCCTTTCCTCTAGAAGGATCAATCTTGCTCTAAAGTATTTCACTATTTCCTCTCCCCTTGTGCAGAAACCTTTTTTATGAGATCAAAATGTAGTACTACTTCCCCTTTCTGATGTCCAATCTCAGGTATCTCTTCTTGTTGATGTTTTATTTTGGAGTCTCCCCCGGAGTTTCAAGGGACTTATAGACCTCAATCTGCCATTCCACCTATATCTCACAGTGTTTACTATAATCACTGAAGTTCAAAATTCAATTAATGCACAGGGTTATAGGAAATCTCTTTAGTTTACGATGACTTTGTGATGAGGTCTGAAAAATAGTGTGCCTGAAAAAACTTGGCAACAATATTCTGCAACTATGAGTGGGGAGGTGTTTTATTTGTCAGGATAGGACTGCTAAAAGTGCTCACACTTAATGTTTTGTCACAGCACCTAGTTCTCTCCCAGATAGAGGAGAAAATGATTACCTACCAAACTAAGCCAATAGGAATTAAGAAATAAGATCAAGAGGAAAAAGATAGAATAAAAACAACTTCTTAGAAATAGATTGATTTACCTGGTAGTAGGGATGATGGGTTCAGTTTATTTTGATAATGTTACTAGAGTCTAGTACACACTAAGAAAATACCTAGTTTTTAAGTAAATAATAAATGTGTGGCCCATTTTACGACTACCTTATTTACCCAACTTAGTAATGACTCAAGTTAAATAAAAATACTCAATAAAATATGATTATTTAGTGGAAGGTATTTCCTTTGGCCACCTCTCTCTCAGTCTTGGGGCTTCATACTAAACAACATCTGTGGAATTGCTATAAAAATGTATTGGGAGAGGAATTCCAGATTTTCAACCTGGGTGGAGTTGTCACACTTCATTTTTCACATTCTGATGCTGGCATTTCACTTTCCCAAAATTTCTAAATAGGCAACAGTGAAAAAAATGGCATTAAACAGATTAGACTTGAATTTAGTGCAGGATTGTGCTCTGGGGACCACAAGATCTTTCACACTGATTATGGTGGGAGTAAGGGCCAGGGAGTGCAGTATGGGGATCAAACTCAGGATCTTACACATAATAAGCAGATGTTGTACTACTTGAGTAAAGCCCTAGACCTTAATTAATATAGGTTTTATTAGTTAATAATAGAATCTATTTTAAAAACATTTTTATTTTTTACTGTATTATTATTACTGAAAATTTGTGTTTAACTCTAATTATTGTCTCTGGATTAATAAGATAATTGAAGTAAATAGATTAATAAAGACAAACAAAAAGGTGGTGTTAATTTATAGAAATATGAAAAAAGAAAGAAGAAAGAGAGAAATTAAAAGAAAGAAGAGAGAAAGAGAGAAAGAGAAGAAAACACAATTTTTTTGTGGTTTTGGACCACATGTGACAGTGCACAGTGATTACTTCTGGTGCTGTGATCAGAAATTAGTACTGGGTGTTCTGAGTGGACCATGCAATGCCAGGGATCAAATAGGAATCCAGCTTCACACCGGCAAACACCTTGTCACCTGTTCGATCTCTATTATCTTCTTTTTTTTAATTTTTTAATGAGAATAGCATTTTATGATGGTCTTAATGAACTAAGATGACTATATAAGACATTTATTATTGATATTTTTCCTATCCATTTAATATTTTTATTGAATAATTTCTGTATGGGGCTGTTTCTTTTTTGTGGATTTTAAGCACTTTCGTTTTATACACCGGTGAACTTATTCTTTTACTAAACATAATTTAGAGATGCATTTCCTAATTTGTCACTGCCATTAATATCATCTCCCCCTTTCTTTAAAGTTAAGTATTACTGGGTAGTAACTATAGGTAGGTAGGACAGAATTACAAGTAGAATTACAGGGTAGTATATATGAATTACAGATATTCTTATATGCCCTATTTAAAGTTCCCTTTGCAATACTATTTTATGAAACAATCTTCAAACGAAGAAATTTAACTTAGGTATAATTTAATAAACTAAAGTATAAAATATCTGAATTCTATTAACTAAATTCAGAACGTATTTTAATTTTACATAATTTCTACTAGTGTTTATTTTTTCTTGTTTTAGAATTTCACATTGCATTTACTAAGACATCTTTTGTTTCTTGCAATCTGATAGTTGCTCAATCATTCTGTATCAGTCTCTGAAATGATGTATTTAAATTTAAATGTTATTATAGCACAGGATATTTTTTAATTGTCAGATATTTTTTGGGGGGCACACCGTGTGATGCTCAGGGGTTACTCCTGGCTAAGTGCTCAGAAATTGCCCCTGGCTTGGGGGGGAACCATATGGAATGCCGGGGATCGAACCACGGTCCTTCCTTGGCTAGCGCTTGCAAGGCAGACAACTTACCTCTAGCGCCACCTCACTGGCCCCTAATTGTCAGATTTTTAATTATTTTTAATTTAAAACATTGTGATTTACAAAGTTATTCATAGTTCAGCTTTAGATACCGTATTTTCCAGCGTATAAGATGACTGGACATATAAGACAACCTCCTAATTTTACAGTTAAAACATAGGTTCAAAGGTTATACTGTAATAGTCTTCCTCTCTTACTCTGGCCCATTTGAGCAGGCTTTTGACAGTGTAGATTGGGGTCCAGAACATTGTCTAATTTGCATGCATCAAAAGCCTGCTTGGATTGGCCGAGACAGAGAGGCGGTCCGAGCAGCCTTGCAGTGATTAGTGCAGGATCGAGTTGGAAAATTCATTTGGTGGCAATATCCAGATGATTTTCGTTTAGTGCACTCTAAATGTTTTGGGGGATATACTTCACGTATAAGACGACCCCCGATTTTCAGTTGACTTTTTCGTTTCAAAAGTAGTCTTATACACCATAAAATACAGTATACAATTTTGTTTTGTTTTGTTTTGTTTGGGGTGGCCAAACCCGTAGGCGCTCAGGGATTTCTCCTGGCTCTGCACCTAGACATCACTACTGACAGGTTCAGGGGAACATTTAGGATACCAGGAACTGAACCCCGGTTTTTGTCCTGGGTCAGTGGCTCCTAGACATACAATTTTTAGCCAGTTGCTCTGGCTCCTAGACATACAATTTTTAGCACAAATCCCACGACCAGTGTTTCCAGTTTGTCTCATGCCACCACATCCTGCCTCAGTGGGTCATTGAAATAGGACTATTTTACAAGTTTGATTGTTAAACTATGGGTCTCTTAATTTTATTGTTGTTGACTCTAGTGTTTTGGTTATTTAGTTCTGTCCTTAGCTCCTGTCCCCATCATTTCACATAAGTCTTTTTCTGCTCCTATTCAATTTCTTTCCTTCTATTCACAATACTCTGGGGTCAAAAGTGTTCCTGGCACCCCCATTTAAACCAATACATTCATTCAACCAGTTATTTTAAATACCAAATTAAAGTGATATCATTTGTACAGGCTATTTTTTTGTTTAAAAGTTTCTTTTTGTTTCTATTTGGGGAGGAAGGACATAACCAGTGATGCTAAAGGTTTTCTCCAGAATCTGTGGTAAAAGATCACTCCTAGTAATCCATAGGGGATCATAGATAATGCTAGGAATCAAGATTGGGTCAGCAATGTGCAATACAAGTGCCTAAATATTTGTACTTACTCTACAGTCCTAGAGTTTATGTACTATATTTTATGATTTCTACATGCAGTGTTATTGGATATTCAGTCATGTTTTTGCCAAGATAATAAAACTTAATTAAGTTTTATTAATATATTAATAGTTTCTAATGATAGAGTTTCTAATGATAGTTTCTAATGATAGAGAAATGTTTGCTTTATTACTTTATTAGAATAATGACCTTATGCTTTGTGGCATTTATTTGGTTTTACATTTATATTATTCATGATACGATAGCATAATTTTCCACTTGTCTCCATATATACAGACACAGGAGACAGAGACAGAATGTGTGTCTTGCCTTGCACATAGTCAAAACTGGATTTATCCCTTGCATATGGCCCCTT
>PVKC010042892.1:0-11899 GCA_004027635.1 Crocidura indochinensis | reverse complement strand
CAGAGGGAGTCACTCAATCTAGAAGTCCCTGGGGAGAGGGTGGAGGACTTGGGAGACAGAATGGGTATGGAGGTGGAGGGAGAACAACTTGGTGATGGGAATTCCCCTGATTCAATGTTTATTTGTAAATGGAATATTACTGTGAATATCATGTAAACCACTATGATTAAAAAATAAAAAATAATTAAAAAAAAGATTATACGTTTTAATGCCTATAGAATGTTCTCTGGATTGTGTAATCATCACTTTCTAATATAACCTTACATTTAAGACTGGTTTCTATCAATTTGGGGCACAGTATTTTTAACCAATTTTTTTGGGCAAAGGGGCACATCTGGTTGTGCTCAGGGCTTACTCAAGACTCTGCATTCCGAATTGCTATGACAATGCTCAGGGCTCCATATTTTGTGCCAAGGGTTGAATCCAGTCAGCTACTAGCAAAGCAAATGCCTTACCTGCTGTATTCTCTCTTCAAACACATTAACTTTTTTTTCTCTTAGAATATAATCTTGTTCTGAAAATATTCCTTTGTATGATTAGCAATATCATGTCTTAGTGATTCTTTTGGGCAAACATGTGTCTTGATAACACAGACAGGCTTAATACTTTCTGGTGTCAGAATTAACCCTCTATGACTCAATGTTCACAAAGAGAGTATATTAATCTTTTAAACATGTATATAAGCTGCATGCTGGGAAAAGGGGTAGAGGGAGGACAACATTGGTGGTGGGAATGCCCTTGATTCAATGCCACTATATACTTAAATTTTTACTGTGAATGATTTGTAATCCACTTTGGTAAAAATAGAATTTAATTTAAAAAATAATAAATTTGACAAAAATGTATATGTTTCTTTGACCCCAAAGTCATAATTTAATGTTTCATTTGATAGGTCAAAACTAGTGAATATCACAAAGTAGTATGACGTTTTCATGCCCACTCCATTGACATTTGCAAAAATTTAAAATATGCTGAGCTTCATGCTCATTAAAAGTAAGACAATTAACTCATTTCTGATGGAATTCCACAGTTACACAATTATCTCCTTTGTTATTACACAGAAACAGTTAAAATAGTCTAAGCCCCATTTTTATTCATTCATTCAATATCAAATAGTCATTAAGGACTTGCCATCTATCTTCCACAACTCGAGGTGGGAGGAAAGATGGCGTCTCACCCTGAAGGAACTCATGACTTTAAGAAATGTTCTCAAGCTTCTTTAAATCAGCTTATCATTTTATAGTTTTACCGTGTACAATTTGCATTTTCAACCTCAGAAAACTCATGAAATAATTAGTTCTTGGTCTCTGCTTCTTCATAGATAAGTCCAATTTCTCCATGTACAAAATCTTCAAATGATGCCAAAGGTGACAACCCCCCCCCCCTTTTGATTTCCCAAGTTCACTGAGAGGACACAACTTCTTGTTAAGGTCATAGTGCTTCTGCTTTGTTAAAGGTTGTAATTTTGTGGTTTCCCTAGGTGCAATGATTACTTGTCCCAGACTTGGCTGTCATTAGGTCTCAATTCTTTAATTTTACAAATAGATAAAATGATCTAATATGCATGCATATTCATGCACACATTCTTCAAGTGTAAGAGTCTAGTTCTTAATGTTCCAGTTAGATCTGTTGTCAAAATCATCAATAATTAAAAGACATGTAGACCATATTCTATACATATTTCTAGGGATTTTTTTTTTGGTTTTTGGGTCACACCCGGCACTCTCAGGGGTTACTCCTGGGTCTATGCTCAGAAATCGCCCTGGAAGGCACTGGGGAACATATGGGATACCAGGATTCGAACCACTGTCCTTCTGCATGAAAGGCAAATGCCTTACCTCCATACTATCTCTCCGGCCCCTGGAATTTGGCAATTTCTAATTTATTTGAAAAGTTATATTTGTCTTTCAGGTGTATAGTGGATTTTACTAGTCCTGAATTAAGGAATTAAGTTGTTGTGTATGTCTGGGCTATGGGTTGGAGAAGAACTACATATACATTTTGCTATTCTTTTTTTTTTTTTTTTGCAGGAACTGCTAGTTCACAGAGAACAAGAAAATGTAGAAATTTCTATTCAGTTTTTTCTTACACTATTGATTTATATCATCACTTTCATTAAGGATAAATGTTGATTTTGTCCAAAATGGATAGAAAATAGAATTTGTGGACAGTGATTTTTTTTGATTCCTTACTGTATTCTTTATCGTGTGTGTGTGTGTGTGGGGGGTGGTGCTCTTGGGACCTCAGGGGTTACTCCTGACTCTGCAGAGAAATCTTTCCTGGCAGACCCAGGGACCATATGGGATGCTGGGGATCGATCCCAGATCTGTCCCAGTTCAGCTGCTTGCAAGGCAAATGCCTACCACGTGCTATCATGTCTGCCTCCCTCACTGTATTCTTTTTTTTCTAGTTAGCTAAAATTTTTTAATATAATTTTTATTTTTGATCATAGTGGCTTACATATTGCTGACAATAATATTTTAGGTACATTTTAACATAAAATCAGGGGGATTCCCATCATCAAATTGTCCTCCCTACACCTCTATTCCCAACCTACCACCCATATCCTCCTCCCTCTCCCCTGGGGCTGCTAGAATAAGTGGTCCCCTCTGTGCCTAGCTTACAACTTAGTGTCCTTACACTTATTTGGTCTTGGTACATCCCTTATTTCCCCTCTAACTGGGAGGAGGGACTAGATAGTTCTAGTTAGGTGGTTTTGTTTGAAGAAGAGAAAAGTGATAAACTGGGGTAAAAAATACGCCTAAAATGGGCGGAGTCCTTCTAGAGGCTCTAATCATGGGTTTGAGAGACAAAGGGGATAAAGGAGGTGAAACATTTCAACAGTACAAAAAGAAGTGTCAAATAAATAATTGTTAAAATGAATTTCAGCAAAATTAAATGACATGCAAAATGACTTAATTATTAGCTGAAATACCAAAAATGACTCCTAATATATATTTCCAATAAATGCTCTTCTTACTAAAGTTTTTAATCAATGTATGCTATCCCTTCCCTACCCTTCTTCCTGCATCTCTCCCTCCTTTTCTCCTTCCATACCCCACCTTGGTCATTTCTCTCTCTCTTCCTCCCTCCCTACCTCCTCTCCTTCCTCCCTCCCTTCCTCCACTTCTTCCTCCTTTCCCTTTTTTTTCCTTTCTTCCCTCCTTCCTTCCTTCCTTCCTTCCTTCCTTCCTTCCTTCCTTCCTTCCTTCCTTCCTTCCTTCCTTCCTTCCTTCCTTCCTTCCTTTCTTCCTTCCCTTCCTTCCTTTCTTCCTTCCTTCCCTTCTTCCTTCCTTCTTCTTTCCTTCCTCCCCCTTCCTTTGTTCATTTTTTTTTTTGGTTTTGGGGTCACACCCGGCAGTGCTCAAGAATTATTCCTGACTCTATGCTTAGAAATCGCTCCTGGCAGACTCAGGGGACCATATGGGATGTCTGGATTTGAACCATCAACCTTCTGCATGAAAGGCAAATGTCTTACCTCCATGCTATCTCCAGGGCCCGTTCCTTTCTTGTATTTCTGGAATGAAATCCAGTATAAAATCTACCACTGAGCAACTTCCATAACTCTAGTAATTTACATTTTATGTATGAAAAAGTCGATTCTTATATTGCATTTTAAACATAAACTTCCCTTTAAGCTAGAGATTTTAGATTACCTCCACCAACTCCTCAAATTTGAGCCTAGAACCAGTTTCCTGTATCCAGTTCTCAGGGTTTTTGATTCAGTAATTCTCTTTGGGATGTGAGAATTTATTTTTACAAGAAGATTTAGGGATGCTAATGCTGTTGTTAGCACATTAATCGGAGAACTTTATACCTGCATGAAATAGGCTTAACAGCTCCTGTCTCAGCAGCATTCCTAATGACTATAGCATCTGTTTAGCCATGAAAACTATACTCAATTATCAGGATCTCATCCTAAAGCTTAGCTACTATCAGTAGCTCCCAGCATTGGCATCTACTTAGAGTCTGTACAAAAATGACTGTTTTTGCAGATGATTTGTGAGTCCATTATGACAATCCAATCACTCACTTGAGAATCCCAATGAAAGCATTTGTCTTTTTTAGATTTATCCAATATTATCTATACAAACTTGGGATTCATCCAAAGTCATGTAATTATTATTATCAAGATTAGAATTTAAAAAACCTAGTAAATTTAATTTTTTCTTCTACTGCTCCTGGAAGAACTCCTTTGAACTTAGCTTATTATTGCTATATAAGAGTAGATATATGTGTGTTTAGTGTAAGTTCTAATGACCATGTATTTTGGAGTCTGGTTAAATTAAATAGAATAATTGAGAAGCATATGGAATTATAAGATATTCTTTTAATTAATAAAATAGTAGAGTCTTGTTAAAATATAGTTTATTATTGTATATATTGGATGATCATACACATTGGTAAAAGGAGGACTGAGGTAAAATTCAAATGCCATGACTTATTTTTGACTGCTACTTAGGTAACTCTAGGGAAATTATTTATTATATACTTATCTATGATAAAGATTTGGTCTCTATGATAAGTTATTCCTAAAAGTATTGGATATAGTACTTTTTCACTACGCAAAAATAAATGCCATTCATCAAAATATTTATCAGGGAGCTGGTGAAGCTAGATGAATGACACCCACCTTTAATCTGTAATTTTTCTCTTGAAATTGTTTAGAAGCTGTAATAAGCTGCCCATTATCTTGCATCATTAGTATTCACCCACTTCCTTGGCATTTTAATGATAAAGGGTTATATTGACACTTCCATCTGACGATTCTATTTAAAGCTCGAGTTTCAAATAAATATTAAAAAACGTAGCCAATCTCAGTTGAAATAATGAGCAAAATAACAAATCTATTTAGAAGAACCAGAGTCTTTCAGGTCTCCTATAAAATAAATTACAGAACAATGTAGAAACAAGGGTTTGAACTGGCAGGAAATGTGTTTATTGAGAAAAGGAACATTTTTTTTTTAGGACCCAATTCAAAAGGTTGACACATTTTATTACATTTCCCAAAGACCTCGGCTCCAAAGGGAGGACAATTGTGTGCCTGTCAGTGAACCTGAATATAATCTTTGGTAAAGGTGAGAGATAACTATTGCAATGAGAACCGAATTCATTTAGAAGAAATTGAACAGAATAATTTTAAATTATGCCCTGAAAATCTCCTCTGCCTTCATAGGAATGAGATAAAGCACAACAAAAACTGCAGTTAATGAAATATGATCTACTAATTTCCTTCAGAAGACAGGAGGAGGAAGGGACCATTTTTCTTAGGTTGCAATGCTGACAATGTGAGACTGTGTCTAGGGAGAAAGTGATAGGAGAGCACCCTGAGCTCTAAACAAAGAATAAAGTAAAGGCAAAGAATAAAGAGCTCTTATCAGTCCTCAAGGTAGAGTTCCCCTTGCTGGGTTTCAGCTGTTCCTTTACTACTCTGCCTCCCTGGCCAGAGCGAAGGCTGTTGTCTGCATCTTTGGCTCTTGTGCACACGCATTTTAATCATTTATAAAGAGTGATTTCTCAAGGGTATCTTTTCTGGCTCCTGAAAAAGCGGCACATCTTTTCAGATGCATCAACATGGAGCTGTCATCAAATTCCAACCTTATTTTTTATAAAATATGAGAACAATCAGTATTTTCAAATGAAAACCAAGTGCTCTTTTCTGATATTTAAATATTGAAGGTCAGGTGATCAACAGACCTAAGAAAGATTCAAATCTCAGGAGCCATTGATGAGGGTTGTGCTTCAAGAGAGCGTGGTGTGAGGAGGGTTGTGTACCTACTTGTTCATCTTTTAAGCCTTCCAAAAGATCTTCTCATGTCTCCCCACTTCCCAAGGCTCTGAGTAGACCCAGTTTTATCTATTCTGTGTTAGAAGCAGAGTCTTTATATTGCAACAAAGAGATGGAAATGGCCCTCTACCATGACTTCTAGTGATGGAATAATTCTTGGCAGTGGTTGGGGGACCATATGGGATGCTGGGGATCAAACCCAGGTTGGCAGTGTGCAAAGCAAGTATTTTAGCATTTAAAAATGCTAAAATATGCCATTTCTAAACTTAAATCTATAAAAACAAAGATGATGCATATCATCTTTTACATGCATATCAGTGGGTAACAGATTATTAAGGTTCTTAAACCATTGTTGCTGAAATCAAGCTGAATTCTATTCCCATTCTCCATCATATGCTGTTTTCTTTGTTGTGCTCCCTCTGAGTCTTGTATGAAATGGATACATTAAATTTATATGTCAAGGCATACATGAAATACATATGTCTAATGTATGTGCTATGTGTATGCTGTGAGATGAGTATTTGAAAGTGGTTTAAGATGTGCTGTTTAAATGAATGTGGTGTATTTAAAGGTGGTCTGTGTGGTCTATCTGTGTTTATGGTATGTGTATAGTGCATAGTATGCAGAAATTTTTGGATTTTATATCAGATAAATGACACTGTGGTGTTTGTATATGGCATGTATTGATATACACATTTTCTATGATGTGTATATTCATATTTGCACATGAGGTGGGAAGTTCTTATGTGGCAGTATGTACAAATATATGGTGAATTTACACATAGTATGCATGCAAATATATGATGTATATAAATGCACTTTCATGTTTGTTATGTGTCTTAGGTATGTAGATTGTATGGTGTATATATGTGTATATTTATATATTATTGGTAAATGCATATTTATATGTAGATTGTAACTGGAGTATGTATGCTTGTGTAAGGTGTGTGTTTATGAAATGTGTAGATGTTTGCATGTGATATATATAGTGTCTCTTATTGATATATATTTAGTGTATACATGCATATGTGATATATTTGTATGGGCTGTATGCATGTTGTGTATATTGTATGTGTGTATTGATTATTAAACTAGAATCACTTTTCCTTTTGTGTGTGCTATACCTGAATAACTTCTCATTTATTTCTCCAAATCTATGATGGATTTGAGACCGTCAAATAAACCTAGTCAGTTCATTCCATTGACCTCTTTGACCCAGGATCCTCTGGGAACTAACTTGTGTTAAAAGGAAATGAAGTAAGAGAAAAGCACTGCAGAAAAATTTACAATGTCTGATTATAATTACATAAAACTGATTTTTGTATGCATTTTCCTACAACATAAATGCACCATTTGATGTATTTGCATTGACAGTAGCCATTCTTCAAAGTGGCCTAATGCTTCAGGTTCATTTTTCTTGTCTTCAAATTGGTCTTCTGACTTGAATAGGGTTTTATTTCTTAACTTGAAAATAAAGTTGCTTTTTGGCAAATGGCAGGATAAAGAACAGCACATCATCCTTTGCAGTACCCTGAAGCTCTCTTCTTTTAATATCCCCCAAAAAAGGATTCATAATTTTTTTGTATTTAAACACTTTCATTTCAATTTTTAATATCAACCTTTTTATTGGGCTTCTGACAAAGGAACCCACCATGGATGTGAGGCTCAGATACAGAACAGGAATACAAACACCAATTGCTAAACATTTGTCCCTACATGAACTCTATTCAAAGCATTGCTCTAAAACGCAATTTTGAAACTGAAACAACAAACCTATTCTCAGAATCCTCCGGCAGAGAAGCTGAAGTAGCGCCAGCAAGAAGTGAGCCAAAGCCTAATTACTCCCCCGAGAGCCAATCGCTAGGTGGAAGCCTACAGAATGTTCTGCCTCCTGCTCTATAAAGATGCTGTCAGAGCTCTTGGTTTATTCTTGCCATTTGGAGATGTAGCTAGTTGTCATACATTACAAAAAAGACATAAAAGTGCCTTGCAGTTTCATGGATGATGTTTAGAAATAACCGATCGATGTGGCTGCTTTGAAAGATTTCCTTCAGTGAAGAAGCATTGTGAAACTGTTTGATATTCTCATGGCTTGGAGTCTCACTGGCTGTTGCCACTCAAAGAGGCCTCATGGACCATTCCAGGCACATGAGGACTGGTGCTTTTCCTCACCAGCTCCTGTATTTTAAGTAGAGCAGCTTCACCTGTAATATTTATATCTCAAATAATAAATTTAAGGGAAAAGAGATATATCAACTTCACTGACCATAGTCTTAAAGATAGTTATGAGGACTGGAGAGAGTGTGTGGTTCTTAGGGTACATGCTAGTACATGGCTGTTCTGGGTTCAATTTCTGATACTCATCTGGCCCCTGAGCCCTATCAGGAGTGATCCCTGGGTGCAGAGCCAGGAGTGAGTTCCAAGAACCGAAGAGTGGATCCAGAAGTCAAAAATAGAAAAAATGAATACAAACTATTAATGCTTAGGCCTTGGGAAGTAGGGCATTTGCCTTTCATGTAGCTGACCTGTGCTCAATCCTTGACAGGAGTAATTTCTGAGCTCAGAGTTAAGAATACAGGGACAAATACTGAGCATAGCCAGTGTGATCCCCAAACAAAACAATTTATGATTGATTTTCTAAGAATAGTAGGTGATGAACTAGTAAACCATCCTTTATAGTCAACAAGCTACCTGGATCCAGTATTGTCAGCCCTTGTTTGACGCAAAATCTCTTTATTAGGCTATAACTGCTTTCCTATCAGAAGTATGTTTAAAAAATTTCTCAGGCCAGAGAGTTAGCATTGAGGTAAGGCATTTGCCTCACATGCAGAAGGTTGGTGGTTCGAATCCCAGCATCCCATGTGGTCCCCTGAGCCTGCCAGGAGTGATTCTGAGTGTAGAGCCAGGAAGTAGCCCCTGAGCACTGCCAGGTGTAACTCAAAAAAATAACAATGTATAGTTAAAATTTAAATGGTCCTGTTATACTGGCAAGTCAGGGAGCAAAGCCTGGTGGTCTAGGATACACTCTGGGTCCATTGGTGGAGGAAGGTTAACACTGGTGGTGCGAATGGCCCTGACTCATTGTATATCTGAAATTTAGCTATGAAGGAGTCTGTAGATCACAATGGTTTCAATAAAAATAAAATTAAAAAAAAAAGAAGTATGTTTAACTTACTAATAATGCAAGAGAATAACCGTAAGAGATCTTATAAACCAGCTTAAAAGTTTGGGCTTTACCTTTAAAGTCAAGAAGCTCCATAGATGTGATTTTATAGTAAATGTGAGTTTTAGAGACCTCATTGCTATTTCTGTGTCAGAAACTCACTGGAAAGTGGCAAAATTGGAGACAGTGAGATCAATTGTAGTGCTATTACCTTTTTCTTTTCTCTCTCTATGTAATTATTGTCACACCTGTAAAATCACTTTACTTTTTCCTTTCACATTTCCTGAGTTAATGAGCACAAGTACCTTTAATTATGTCAACCCTGACCCTCAATATCAGAAAGTTGGTTTCACTCTGATACCACAATGCTCATAATTTTATATTGCTCCTAGGAAAGGAAATAGGATGCCAAAGTCCCTCTGGATAATACTCCACGTGCTTAATGGACCTGACCATTTTTCCCACCCCAGCCAGATGTTAACCAGCCCCCAAAATCAAAAGATAGATTCTCTACATGATAAGAAACCAACACTCAGAGCTGGGAGTTTCAGAAGCATGGGGCTCGGCAGACCCCTGCCATGCCGGAGGAGGCCTGCTTAACCAGGCCTAGGGGGGGTATGGGAGGGGGGCGATCCCAGCACCCTGCTGCTGCCTTGCTCCAGATCTCCACGGCTTCCCTGGGCCACAGGCCTGGGCAAGCCACCGAGGTGGAACCCCTGGTGGGGCTCGAAGGTACCCTGGGCTTTTCCCCCATTCCCCACCGGGCTCCTTAGGGCGGGTCTGGGTGGGGACGCTGAACTTCCAGCCTCCAGCAACATGATGGATCTATTCCCTTTCTGGGAGCTGGGAGTTTCAGCAGCATGGGGCTCGGCAGGCCCCTGACATGCCAGAGGAGGCCTGCTTAACCAGGCCTGGGGGGGTTGCGGGATGGAGGCGACCCCAGCACCCCTCTACAGCGTTGTTCTCGATGAGCTACGCATTTTTACTAAGGCAGTCTCTGGCAAGAACTTATGAGTTTACATGTTCAAAACTGCGTGGGGGCTATTGTCCCCCCACACACAGTGCATATTAATAATATTTTTAAGGTATGTATTGTGTATGCAGAAAGTCCTTCTGGTATTCTGCCCTGTCGCACACCCCTGTAATGCTTATTTTCACTTTTTAAGTCTATCACCCCAACCTTCAGTACTCCCCATTTACCCTTTTCAACTTCTATACTGTACATTCCTCATCACACATCAACGTGGTGCACTGTATTTAATAATCCCCAACTATCTCAAAAGACATAAGATGTACACATATGGCTTTGAATATTTTACATCTTTTTTCGTTGACAGATAACTCTTACTAAATATTCTCTTAAATAGTGAAGATTTTCCCACTTTTTATCTATTCTCTTTATGAACTTTTCAACAAGAATTATTTGGTGAAAGAATCCCTCAGTTTAATTCTTATGTTTACCATGTCATGGGGAGTTTTATACATGTTTTTGCATCCCCCATATGGACCTATAAACCCATTTGGCATCGTTCCTTGTTTGCATAGGCATATCAAAATGAGAAATACCTACACACAAATAAATTCTTATCTAATAGAGATTGGAACACACAAATCTTGTAGTGCAATGGGACCTTACACCCTGAACATTGGCATAATGACCTGGCACAGACCTCAGTAAAATGGGCATTCTCCATACACCCCTGAACCAGGGAAGTTATCTAGGAAAATCCAACGTTCTTTACAACAACACCTGGAAGCAATCTTCTATCAGGGAAGACCCTACCGCTGCTCTGACATCAATCTACTCCCAAGAGACTTACCTTAAAACTGAGAAGACTTAAGAACATCAATGACCTGCATACTGGACAGGGCTTTCTGCATTGCCCTTTAATTGTAAGGTGAAATGAATGGACGCTCTGCACCATCCTAACTGCAATATAGGATATGCAGATTCCAGGATCTTTAACACAGAAACATGATACCAGCAACAGAGACAGCATGGAAAATAAAAGTGTGTTGGCACTACAGACAATGACTTGGATTGGGCAATCTAGTTTGCCTGGAGCCTAGAGCTGGTCTTATGCCAGAAAACTTCAGGGGTTTGATCCCCTTGTATTTAGGCCAAGGATTTTCCTTTCCATGTCCCCCATATTTTGGTGGGCCGATGCAAGCAAGTATTGCCACTCTAACACCATTTTTACTGTGCTCCTTTGACTCTTATCCTTAAAAAGAAACACCCACTTTTGAGGCTAACTTAAACTAATATGCACATACATGGAAATGTAAAGAAGTACTATGCCTTCAATATTTAAGGAGTTACATAAGTTTTATGGCTTTAGAATGTTTGATATGCTGCTAGGAAATATGTATCACAATCCGGGGACTTGAGGGACAAAGTAATTATACATGGGTTCTGTTTTATTTTTCTTAATATTCTTTGGCTGAAAGTTCAATGTTAAGATATCAGCAAGGGGACTTCTGTGAATTCTGTTTATGGGTGATTGTCCTTCCACTGTATCTTTACCTTGTCCTCTTTCTTTGCATCTTTGTTCTCAAAATCAAAAATAAAAAAAATAAAAAAAAAAGAAACCAACACTCAACTGATATTGATTTGCTCTCAGTAGTCCCTCTTCCTTCACCTTCCTCTATTGTGGACTTCTGCTTGCTACCAGTTTTGGTGACTGAGAAACCCCCATTAGAGGATACTCCCTGATATGTGACTGCTAGGACCCATCTTCTACAGACTTCAAAAAACCAACTCACAGATTGAAGGATTCCGGATCTTACCCCATCCCCGCCTATTTCAAAAGACTTGAAAAAGGACATAAAAATCTCTTCTGAATATCTCTTTAGTTACATTCCTTTAAGAAGCACAACCATGACCAAATATCTTCTCATGTAGCAGCAATTTCCCCAATCCTTGGGATCCGTTTAGTATGAAATTCTAG
>PVKC010042891.1:0-11833 GCA_004027635.1 Crocidura indochinensis | reverse complement strand
TGCAATGCATGCAAAGCATATGGTCCAACCCTTTGACTCATCTCTCTAAACCCCGTTGGCTATTTAAAATTTTCTGTTATTTTTATTTCATTCTTAGTATGTTCTATTTCTTTTCAGAGACTTTGCTTTTTTAAGTTACACTTTTTATTTTTATTTCTTTTGTCGTTCTGTTTCGTTTTATTTTGGGGCCACACTCGGTTACACTCAAAGATTATTCCTGGCTCTGTGCTCAGAAATCGCTCCTGGCTTTGGGGATCATATAGGAGCCAGGGGATCGAACCACGGTCCATCCTGGGGGCCTACCAAGCGCAGGGCAGATGCTTTACGGCCTGTGCCATTGCTCTGGTCCCAGACTTTTTTTTTTTGGGGGGCCACACCCGGCGACGCTCAGGGGTTACTCCTGGCCATTCGCTCAGAAGTCGCTCCTGGCAGGCACGGGGGACCATATGGGGAACCGGGGATCGAACCGCAGTCCGACCTAGGTTAGCGCAGGCACCTTATCTCCAGTGCCACCGCCCGGCCCCCTTTTTATTTTTCATTTGTATCCATTGTATTAATAATTTGTTCATTGAAGAATTTTCAGCACTGATTTAATTAAGTATTTATCATTACTAATTTAAAATTCTTAAACCTATCTGAAATATTCTTAAACCTATCTTATCTTGATATGAGTATTCTTTTTTTCAGGCTGTTAGACATATTTTATTTTTTAATTTTAAGTTTTTAATTTTTAATTTATTTAAAGAAAATGCATTACATAACTGACATAACTGATCATAATACATTTGTTGTAGGAAGATCAAAAGCAATATGATTTAAAAAAATAGAAAATTGAAAGAAAAACTAAAGAAATGGAAAGAGAAAGGAAAGAAGAAAAAGTTCAGTAGCAAGTATATTTTTGAAAATTACTGAATCACAATGAATTCATTAAAGCACCAGCAAAAACGTTTAGTAAGCTCTCCTCTTTTTTATTTTAAAGAAAAAAGGATAAGAGTTAAAAAAAAATACAGCAGGGGCGGGAGAGATAGCATGGAGGTAAGGTGTTTGCCTGGTATGCAGAAGGACGGTGGTTTGAATCCCAGCATCCCAAATAATCCCCTGAGACTGCCAGGAGCGATTTCTGAGCTTAGAATCAGGAGTGATTCCTTTGCACTGCCAGGTGTGACCCAAATACAAACAAACAAACAAACAAACAAAAAACAGTAATGATGGTATGAGAGTGACAATTGTTGTTGTTCACATAGACCCAGCAAAATATGGGGAAAATGGCAAGAATAAAAGCCAAGGAGACCTTATCCCTGAAGTTTTCTGGTCTAAGACTGACCCTGGGTTCCTGAATAATAGGTTGTCCAACCCCTGAGTCATTCTCCGTGGTCTCAGTGAAATTTTTTCACATATTAGCTGTTGTTGGTGTTAGGTTTCTGTAGTTAAAATATTCTGGTTTCTGTGCCAAGAAGATTTGGTTTCTGTGTTTCATCGATGTCAGGATGTGGAGCATCATCTAGTTTCACCTCATCATTAGATGTGGAGCGTCCTGCCCTGCAAGCAAGTTGTTGCTGTTGCTGAGTCATCTGGGTGTTAAGAGAACACTCCTTGGAGTAAAGTCAATGCCAGCGTAGCGGTAGGGTGGTCCCTGGTAGAGGTTTGCTTCCTAGTGGTTTTATAGACAATTGTGGTTGTTTCCGTAGATGGTCAATGGTTCATTCTTCTGAGGTCTAAGCAAAGTCAATATGCCAGATATTGGAATTCCTATTGGCTTTTCTTATTCAAGTTTAAGTTTTCCTGATTCTTAGTATGATGAGTGATTTCTAGTGAAAATTTCATAGTGGTATGTCTTGAAATTTCATAGTGGTATGTTGGGGGACATTGGATCTTATTTTAATTTGTTTTAGTATGGCTCTTTGACAACTGCCATGTCAATTGTAGAGGTGCATCCACGTCAATGACATGTGGATTTGAAATGCACACAGTTATAACCTAGGGAAGAGACTCTGGCACGGCTTCCAGCCATCCACTAGGCCTCCTATATGCACAACCACTAAGAGTGAAATTGATGAATAATGTTATTGTTTTGTTTACTTATTAAAAGAAAAATAGATTACCACATTTTAACATGAAGGTAAATTGGACTTGGGCATATATCTGTATGATAGAGCACTTGTCTTGTGCATAAGGCTATGAGTTTAATACTGGTACCATTCCACATGTGGAGCGTGATCCCAGCATGTTTTCTTCCTCTTTTGAGAATAATAAAAAAATCAAGGTGATATACCTATACACAAAAAAACTATTTTTCTTTGATAACTTCAAATGACCAGTTATTTTGGCAAACTGTAACCCTTCTTTATCAATAACAACTAAAGGAAAAAAGCAATATATTATCAACTTATTTAATTCTTCACTTCTGCTCCTTTCTCCCTCAGACCTTTCCCTTTCCTGTAATGACCAGGTCTTGGTTGTGCAGTTTGCAACTCTCATCCTTTGTGCTTACCCTGGAAAATAACATATTGTGTTTCTCAAAATAATGTTTTCTTGGGTTTGCACTCATTTAATAGTACTCATATGTATTGTAAATTTAGCACCTGCAAGGGATTGTTGAGGTATTCACACATGTGGGGTGTGTGTGTGTGTGTGTGTGTGTGTGTACACACTGGCTGCAGTGCTCACACATCTTTGCAAGGGCTCATACAAAGCTGGATGTGTATTTGAGTGCATACTTTGCTACAATGCTAAGGAGTGAGGGGTCCCAGATATCATAAATGCCAAGAGCATGTTCAGTGGATGTGAGTGCTACTGGCATTAAATTCATGGCCTTATATTTGCATTAATTGCCTTATATTTGTCTTATATTTCAATGGCTTTAAGCCAGTGAGTCCATTCAACTTTTTTTTGTTTGTTTTTTTGTTTTTGGGTCACACCCGGCAGTGCTCAGGGGTTACTCCTGGCTCCATGCTCAGAAATTGCTCCTGGCAGGCACGGGGGACCATATGGGGCACCGGGATTCGAACTGATGACCTTTTGCATGAAAGGCAAACGCCTTACCTCCATGCTATTTCCTGGGCCCCCCACTCAACTTTTAAAGACATACTGAGATACAAAATGAAGCCACAAGTTGCATTTGTTAAATAGAAATACATTTAAAAAGGGAAAACTAATCAATAGTTCCTTATAATTCCATTACCATGTTATTTTTTAAGACCCTGCGATTAAATATGTATTCCCTTTGTATTTAAAGTAACCACACACAAATCAACATCTTTATTTTTTCCTCACTGTCATCTTGAACATGACATTACTAAGGTATTAAGATTTTCCAAGAATCTATTAAGAATTTATCTCACTCTAGAAAGTATCGAGATATAGAAACTAAATTTCAGTGAAGAAAGCAGATTTATCTTTATATTGAGTCAATCTCTCCTTTTTTTTTTTTTTTTTTTTTTTTTTTTTTTTTGTTTTTGGGCCACTCCCAGCAGTGCTCAGGGGTTATTCCTGGCTATCTGCTCAGAAATCGCTCCTGGCAGGCACGGGGGACCATATGGGACATCAGAATTCGAACCAACCACCTTAGGTTCTGGATTGGCTGTTTGCAAGGCAAACGCCACTATGCTATCTCGCCGGGTCCTGAGTCAATCTCTTGACAAAAACATTTTACTTAACTGCAACTAATTTGTTCAAAAAACCAGAAGGTGTTTGCAAATAATTTATAGAAATAATTAAAATCTTAAAATATTAAAACCATGTCATCTGAATCTTAGGGCCCACATGTGTATTAAGGATTTTTTCCATTTCACTTTTTAACTGACTTAGCATTGACTCACAATATTTTACAGTTTTAGCTTTCTATCTCTTTATGTGTATAATCATCACCATTCCCAGCATCAGAATAACAGAACTATCCCATCCCAAGGAGATTCTCTGCTCTTTTCTCTCTCTCCATCCCCGTTTGAAAACTCCCGAGTTTTCACTGAATCTAGAACTTGATTTTGTCAGTTAATTTGCTTTCATAACTCACATTCCAAAATGCGAATGAAACAATTTGATAACTGTCTTTCACCGCAAGGAGTATTCCAATACATAAGAGACATTAGTCAAAAACTCTAGCTTTTTAATACCGAACTAAGGAAAATACATACACCGAGAAACATAGACTTGGAAAAAAGTCCACTGACATTTAAAATCTGTAAGCCCTGCCTGAAACCCTCTTCTCAACAGCTTTGTAGATCAGTGATTAAATAACAAAACGAAAACAACAGTGAATAAATCACATAAAATTTAATGATGAAAACGGAATCTTTTTTGCTTTGTGTACTGCTAAGAAATATTATAATGCACTACTATCTGGGAATTTGAGGGAGAAAGTAATTGTACATGGGTTCTGTTTTATTTTTCTTAATGTTCTTTGGCTGAAAGTTCAAAATTAAGGTATCAGCAAGGGGACTTCTGAGAATTCTGTTTATGGGTGACTGTCCTTCCACTGTAACTTTACCTTGTCCTCTTTCTTTGCATCTTTGTTCTCATACTTAAAAATAAAAATAAAAAAAAAAACCAGAATCTTTTAGAGTACTTTTAAGAAAGAAGAAAACTTCTAGAGAGGTCACATTAAGTGTTTAATTATAAAGTTATATCTTATAAGGTTGTTTTCAAATTTTCTTATACACCTATTTCATGCTTCACTATTTTCTTTGATTAGAACTGAAGATTATCATTACAGATAGTTAATTTATCAGAATAGATATAATCTATAGTTTAAAAAAATTGACAGGGAACTAGAGAGTAAAGGATTAGATACTTAACCCAGTTTACTCACAGCAAAAGATGATCTCCAGAGTACTGCCAGGAGTGATTCCTGAGTACAGAAACAGGAATCAATCTTAAGCATCACTGGGTCTACTCTACCCCATATATTTAAAAAAAAAAAAAATCCAACAAAGTATTAAATGAGAGATTTTTGTACATTGTAAAACTGAAACTCAATAATGAACATCTTTGTAGCCCTGGTGCTTAAAGAACAAAAAAGAGGGTCCGGAAAGATAGTAGAGTGGTAGGTCATTTGCTTTGCATGCGGCCGACACAGACGGACCCCAATTCAATTCCCGGCATCCTAAATGGTCCCTCGAGCCTGCCAGGAGAAATTTCTGAGCACAGAGCTAGCTGTAACCCCTGAGTACCACAGGGTGTGGCCCAAAAAACAAACAAAAACAACAACAACAACAAAAGCCCGACAACAACAAAAAAAGACTTTGTTGATGATCAAATTTTTATATCCATAAAGGAAGTACTATTATACTATGTTAATTTAGAAAATTGGATCCTTTTAAAGAAGCACAATTTGGGTAACAAAAGGCAAAAACAAACTCTAATAACCGTATACTAGTTTTCATATAATAATTTAAAAATAAGACTAATATCAATGTTACAGTTCTTTTAGAATTTGTCCAGCAGGCCTTCTGGTCTCCACCTGAAGGCCCATAAAAAAAAATAAGACTAATATTACTAAAGGTAATGAAATAATTTTGTTCAAAGAATATTTTCTCACAGTTATCTGTTCTCTTCATTTGTTTGTTTCTGGGCCACACCCACTGGCTCTCAGGGATTACTTCTGGCTCTGCACTTAGAATTCACTGCTGGCAGGCTTGAGGGACCATATGTGATGCAAGGGATTGAACTCTGGTCAGCCGTGTGGAAGACAAATACTCTACCCCCTATGCTATTGGCCCAGCCCCAATTCACTTCATCTTTAGAATATCCTTTTCAATGAACTCTCTAACTTAATTCTGGTTTGTCTACAATTTACAAGTACTTTATTATGATGTATGGTTACTCCTAGAATTAATTTTTCTGAAGATAAAGTAACCTAAAATATTGATTGGTAAAACAAGAATATTGAAAGTTTGTTATTCTTATGTTCACTATTGATAAACAGAAAAAATGAATGTTATTATTCATATTTGTTATAAAAATTTTTATTTTACTTATTGATTGATTGGTTTTTGAACCACACCCAGCAGTGCTCAGGAGTTTCTCCTGGCTCTGCATCAGAAAATGCCCCTGGCAGGGTGGTATGCTGGGAATTGAACCAGGTCCCTCCAGGGTTGGCCGCATGCAAGGCAAAACACTCTACTACTGGGCTATCTCTCCAGTCCCCTTTATTATTCATATTTATAATTCAGAAATAAATGAAAACAAAGATTAAATCAACATATGAAGAGATAGCACAGTGATAGGGCATTTGCCTTGCATACAGTCAACCCAGGATGGACCCAGGCTCAATCTCCCGAAACCCATATGGTTCCCCGAGCCTGCCAAGGAGCAATTTCTGAGTGCAGAGCCAGGAGTAACCCCTTAAGTGCTGCTGGGTGTGGCCCACAAATGAAATATAAAAATATTAAAAATTAAAAAAAATTCATGGGCCTTAATATTTGAATTTATTTTTTGAATTTCCTTAACATTGTTTCTACTATTTCTCCTGCTTTAATCATTACTACATTCATACTAGAAAACATTTGTTTTTCTGCTTAGACCTGTTTCATAAATCACTGAAATCTTCTTTTCTCACACAACAGGACTTCATCAATTAGATGAAATAAACCCCACTAAACCAAGAAAACATGGTAATCACTAGGATAAAAGACACATAAGAGTAGACCCAAATGATACCACTTTGGACTTAAATTTGTTCATTTGTACAATGATAGTAACATTTAATTCACAAGATCATGCTGAGACTTGTAGAAGATTAATGTATATGAAAGAGCTTTGGAAGTTTAAAGTATTATACAAAAAAATAGTGGTTTTGTAGTTTCTGCTGTGCTCTCTAGAATTCACTGAAGCCTTGAGATCTAGATTTAAAAATTCTATGACTGTTTATTTCCTTAAACTTAATTGATTGATTGGTTGGTTTTGGGGCCACACCCGGCAATGCTCAGGGGCCATTCTTGGCTCTGTACTCAGAAATCGTCCCTGACAGGTTGGGGGACCACATGAGATGCTAGGAATTGAACCAGGTCTCTCCCAGGCTGACCACATGCAAGGCAAATGCCCTACTGCTGTGCTCTCTCTCCAGCCCTTTTATGAACATTTTAAACGAAGGCTTCTTTCAGTTTTGTGGAATATGTATCTACTTAACTAATTCCATTATAACATTCATATTTTATAATTTTCTAGTTATCAACTGCCATAAGCTAAATAAATTAAAAAATAAAGTGCGGTACAATGAATTTCTATTTCTCCCATTTATGGGAAGATTCAATTAAGCAATCTCTACTGACTTTCCATCTCTAATTCTTTAAAATTTCTTTAATATTTATAATTGAAACACAAAATCTACTACTGGTAGTATAATTTTATAGTTTTTAAAGATTTTGGTAAAAAGTAGCTTTTGAATTTCACAAAATAGCTTTAAGCTAAAGAGACTTAGAAGAAGTCACTAAGAAAGTTTGGAAGACCTGACTGCTTCCATGTCACATCTATAATCTGATATAGTTCAATATTTAGGGGCTTTAAAACCTCAGGCCAGGGCTGGAGAGATAGCATGGAGGTAGCGCATTTGCCTTGCATGCAGAAGACAGTGGTGCAAATCCCGGCATCCCATATGGTCCCCCGAGCCTGCCAGGAGTGATTTCTGAGCATAGAGCCAGGAGTAACCCCTGAGTGCTACCGGGTGTGACCCAAACCCCCCCCCCAAAAAACAAAAACAAAAACAAAATTTCAGGTGAGCTTTATTTAGTAATTACCCTTACCAAACTGGTTTCTTATATTAATATGTATATATTAATTTCCTAAATATGACTTAATTGCTGGTCATCCAACTGATAATGTTTACATTATATAACAAAGAAAGCAGATCAGATTAAATTGCTTAACTAATTGGTTTGTATGGTATATAATTTAAGTCAATAAGTCTGGTGCAAACTAATCTTTCTAAATAATGGGTATTCATTCTACCTTTGTTATTTACTTAGTTATGCAATCACGTCTGAGTCTCAGTCTCCTCAATATAAAACATGACATCTCACCTAGTTATGGAAGATTAAATGAGCTATTTTAGTTTAAGGTTCTATGACATTGCCTGTCATTAGGAAGCACTCTATAAATACTAGAGAGTATTCTCTTAAACTTTGAAAAATACAGAATGTTTTCCTCTCTATCAGAAAGTGTCCTAAATTAAAGGAATATAGGGTTCTGACCCTCAATTTTAGTTATCAGTAGTTGTACAATAGCTAAGCCTACATAAAATAAATGACACTGTAATATAATGGAAGGTGAATGCAGTTTAGAGTCAACAAATCTGTTTGAATTCCATGCTGATTAAGAGCTTTTGACCTTGAGCAATTTACCCAAACTCCCAAAGCTTCTTATTTAAAGATGAGACTGTTATCTAGCTTTTTTTTTTAATCATCTGTCTTTCATAGTCAGAAAAACATTGCCGATACTTAGGGAAATAAAAACTGCCCTATTAATCTTTGTTCATTCAGCTCTTCAAAAGTAAAGCAAGGTTCAAAATTGTAAAATTTACTGCTGAAACAATGCAGAAATTTTTAAATAGGACAAATAGATGTGATGAGATAGGGGCTAAAAGGTCTCAAATGCATTGGTAGTGTTAAGAAAGGACAGAATTAAATATGCAAGCCAGAGTCAACAACAATGAAATCATGAGATCCAAACTCTAACAACCAAAATTAAGGACATCTGTTAGGCTGGGGTGGCAGGAAGTGGCATGGGATCCATTGAGAACATTGGTGGAAGGAGGTTGACGCTGATAGTGGGACTGATCCTGAAACATTGTATATCTAAAACCCAACTAAGTTTGTAAATCACAATGATTTAAATAAAAAATAATTTTTAAATAGAACAAACATGTTACATTATGGAAAAAATGAGTACATACCCAGTTTAATTCTTCAAGTCTTTAACAGTCTTCAACTCTAGCCATTATGTCATTATTTCTTTCTTTCTTAGAAGCGGACTTCAAATATTCATTTCCTACAGGAAGATGCAAAGTGGAGAATAAATATTAATGAAGGCTATTTGAATCATACTGTTGGAGTAACTGAGTTTTCATTCTATTCTTCTTTGCTGGTGCTTGTCACTCAGTGGAGTGGAAGGACCTTTGGATTGAAGCACCTTTTGGATTGGTCATTTTTTTAAATTAATATCTTTATTTAAACACCTTGATTACAAATTTGATTGTAGTTGTCTTTCAGTCATGTAAAGGACACCCCCGCCCCTTCACCAGTGCAACATTCCCACCACCAATGTCCCAATCTCCCTCCTCCCCACCCCATCCCTGCCTGTACTCTAGACAGGCTTTCTACTTCCCTCATTCATTCACATTGGTATGATAGTTCTCAATGTACTTATTTCTCTCACTCTTTGTGATGAGCTTCACTTCATGAGCTGGACCTTCCAGCTCTCCTTTCTTTTGTCTCTGGGAATTATTGGTCCTTAATCCTAACTGTTCTCCACCCCAGGGTACCTACTTTCACTTCCCAATAAAGATCCGGGCCTCAGGGAGGCTTTCAGTTTCTTTTCCAAAGCTGCATTGTCTGTTGCTGGTGTCTACACCTACTGACAGATGGCCTGTAGTTGAAATTCCTGAACCTGTTTTATCTCCCTAACCATGTGTGGATTATCTCCTGTGTCCGGTGTTGATTCCAAACCTGTGTCTCTCCAATTCCTTCATCCTATTTTAAAACTGAGCAGATTAATTTATCATAAGGCAGAAACTTTGTGGGGAGGGGGGCGTTTGGGTCACACAAAGCAGCGCTCTAATACTCAGAAATCACTCCTGGCAGTGCTCAGGAGACCATATGGGGTGCTGGGATTCATATCACCATCCTACAAGGCAAAAGCCCTACCTCCATGCTATTTCTCCAACTCAAGGAAGAAACTTTTACTTATTATTTTTATAGGAATAGGTTTAGGGGCCCGGGAGATAGCATGGAGGTAAGGCGTTTGCCTTTCATGCAAAAGGTCATCGGTTCAAATCCCGGTGCCCCATATGGTCCCCCGTGCCTGCCAGGAGCAATTTCTGAGCATGGAGCCAGGAGTAACCCCTGAGCAGTGCCAGGTGAGACCCAAAAACCAAAAAAAAAAAAAAAAAAAAAAAAAAAAAAAAAAAAAAAAAAAAAAAAAAAAAAAAAAAAAAAAAAAAAAAAAAAAAAAAAAAAAAAAAAGGAATAGGTTTATATAAAAAGAAAAATTGCCTCAATAAATGAAATTAAAAAATGTTTATTAGAGTGACAATTACATGAAAGACAGCATAGTTCATCAGAATATCAAATATAGAGGCCCAGGACATAGCATGGAGGTAAAGCGTTTGCCTTTCATGCAAAAGGTCATCGGTTCGAATCCCGGTGCCCCATATGGTCCCCTGTGCCTGCCAGGAGCAATTTCTGAGCATGGAGCCAGGATTAACCCCTGAGCACTGCCGGGTGTGACCCAAAAACCAAAATAAATAAATAAATAAATAAAAGAATATCAAATACATATCAAGGGTCATAGTTAATAATCTTTTGTATGGAAGGTCAGTGGTGAGGTACACAAAACTCTAAGCTGATGAAAGCTATAAATTGCAACCCAAGGAAACACACAAACACATACATGGGCTGGTCCTCCCTGCTCTCAATTCTATTTCTCTGAATATTATCACCATACTATTTTTTCTTTTTCTTTTTTTTCTTTTGGCCACACCCAGTGGTGTTCAGGGGTTACTCCTGGCTCTGCACTCAGAAAACACTCCTGGCAGGCTCAGGGGACCATATGAGATGCTGGGAATTGAACCCGGGTCTGTCCTGGGTCAGCCATGTGCAAGGTGACTGCTGAGCTATTTCTCTGGCTTCTATCTTTTGTTTTTCTTATATCCCACAGATGAGTAAGATTATTCTATATCTGTCCCTCTCCCTCTGACACATTTCACTCAGCATAATAATCTCCATGTCCATCCATGTATAGGCAAATTTCATAACTACATTATCCTAAGTGTCACTAAGAATATAAAAGGACAAAAAGGAGAAAATGAAGGGTGGGACTTTTGCCTTGGATACTACTGATCCAGATTTGATCCTCAGAACTCCATCTGGTCCTGTGAACCACACAAGGAGTGACTCCTTTGGTGCCGAGCCAAGAATAGATGTGTGTGAGAGAGAGATGCTAGATGGATGGATGGATAGATAGATAGATAGATAGATAGATAGATAGATAGATAGATAAATGGATGGATGAATGGATGGATAGGAGAGAGACAGAAAGAAAGGAAATAAAAATTAAAAGGTGATTGGGGAGAAGTATCAGATTGTCCACTGGAGTGGTGAGAGTTTAAGAAATATTTTTTATTATTTTTATTGTGTTTAATTAATTTTAATTGCTTTATTTAACCACCATGGTTACAAAACTGTTCATTGCTGGGTATCAATTCTACAATGTACACCAGTGCACCCTTCCCACCACCAATGCCTTCCATTTCCCTCCCATCTCCCACTCCCATCCCCCAACCTGACTCCTCTCTTTCTCCCTCTCCCTTCCCCCTCTCTCCCTCCCTCCCTCCTTCCTTTTAACACCTTGGTTTACACTATTGCTAATGAAGGGATGTCTTGCATGTCAGTTTTCCCCCTTTCAGCACTGAATTCTTTCTTGTCCAGAGAGATCAGTTCCAACTATCATTGTCCTAGTAGACACTACTCTCAACTGCATTTACCGCTCTTTATGGACAGCTTTCTACCCTGGGCTGATTCCTGACCCTGTATCTATTGTCTCTGGATATTATTAGCATACTATCTCTTTTTTTTTTCTTATATTTCACAAATGAATGAGATGATTGTTATCTTTTGGGGGG
>PVKC010042890.1:0-11864 GCA_004027635.1 Crocidura indochinensis | reverse complement strand
GGAAGGAAGGAAGGAAGGAAGGAAGGAAGGAAGGAAGGAAGGAAGGAAGGAATTATTATTTATTCATTCCAGAATGGCAATAAGGGAGAGAGGGAGGGAGGGAGGGAGGGAGGAAGGAAGGAAGGAAGGAAGGAAGGAAGGAAGGAAGGAAGGAAGGAAGGAAGGAAGGAAGGAAGGAAGGAAGGAAGGAAGGAAGGAAGGAAGGAATTGTTATTTATTCAGTCCAGAATGGGAATAAGAAATCAAATAAAACAAAGACACAATCAAATGGTATGTGTTTAAGAGAGTACATGGACTTGAAGAACAAGTCAAAAGATGTCCTTTTTAATTCATTTGTTCATATTTAATGAGTTTTTGCTCTTGAGTTATACTAATTATTATACTCAGTTTTTATTTTAATTTTATTTTTAAATTAATTTGTTTACAGTGACATTCACATTTTGTGGTCTTGATGTACACACCTTTCCACCACAAAACCACTCTTGCTGCTTGTTCTTTTCATGTCATTCAAAAAAATAGTTACTGAAAACAATGTCAAGGAGGTTTTTTTTCTGTGTTTCCTTCTAGGAAATATCCAGTTTCAAGTTTTAAACTCAAGTATTTAATCCATTTTGTGTTCATTTTTCTGAGTGATATAAGGTAAGAGTCTACAAGATTTTCTGTTTTCTACTATAGTTTCTTAACTCCTTTGTCAGTTTTTCTCTTTCATTAATTATGTGTGTGGATTGATTTCTGAACTATTTATTTTGTTCCATTAGTTTTTTGACACTTATGCCCATACCATATTATTTTTATTACAGTGCTTTGTAGTATATTTTGAAAATTGAAAGTGTAGTGCTTTCTGATTTATTAATTTTCTAAATTACTTTGATGTCAAGTTTGGCAATTATTTGTATTCTTTTTGTTAAAAAAGGGAATTGGAAATTTTATATGGCTATGCCTAATGTATATAGATAGCCTAGGTGGGATGTCTTATTTAACAATATTAGTGTTCTAGTGGATCATAGCTTTAGTACAAATGTTAAGGCATTTGATTTTCACAAGGCCAACTCTGGTTTGATTCTTGGCACTGTATAGAGATCTCCAAATAATACTACAGATTATTTCTGATTTCAGAGTTAAGAGTTGCTTTTGAATACCACGGGAGATGACCCAAAGCTTCCCACTTGCTATTTATGTGTTGCTTTTAGTTAATTTCATCACTGTCATTCATGTTCAATATATCAATTACTCGCTTCCTTGATTAAACATGTTTTACTCTTTCCCAAGCTGTTGTGAATGAAAGGTTTCTTTTTCAGCCTGTTCTTTGTTAATGTATAGAATTATAACTTTGCTATAATTGTATATTGAAACAGTTTATATATACTTTTGATAGAATCTTAAGTGTTTTATATATTTAATATCATGCCATTTGCAAACAAAAACAATTTTATGTCTTTATATCTTTTCGAGTTTGATTGTTTATGTCTTGTGTCTTTTTTTCATGCCTAATTGCTCTGGTGTTCCTGGTTGAATAAATAGTTGAAAGCCAGGGATATGATTCAGTTGTAGTGATCATGTCTCTAAGGTGTGAGGCCATCAAATGTGTGTGGTTCAATCACTGGAACTATAAATGTGTAGTTGTGAGGAGGGTTGATGAGAAAAAGAAATTCTTGCTTGCTACTTATCTTATAGGTTACCCATTGAGAATGATATTAGTTATAGGTTTGACATACATAACCTTTGTTATATAGAAAGTTTTAGTTATATATTTTTGAGGTATATGAAGGCCATTGCTAAGAGGATATTTCTAGTTTGTATTCAACAGTGTCTCCTAACAGTTTTTAGGAAACCATATGCAATGTCAGGAATGCAACAATAGTTAGCCACAAATAAGGCAAGTGCCTACTTCCTGTATTATCTCTCTGGTTCCTATTGACAATTTTTGTTTTGTTTTGTTTTGGAGTCACACCCACTGGTGCTCAGGGTTTACTCCTGGCTCTAAACTTAGGGATTATTCCTGGTAGTCTTGGAGGACTAGTTGGAATGCTGGGGATCCGTCCCAGGTCGGCCACATGCAAGGCAAACATTTATCCACTGTATTATTGCTCCACTGCTTTTTATCTTTTTATCTTTTTTTTTTTTTTTTTGGACCACATCCAGTAACGCTCAGGGGTTACTCCTGGCTATGCGCTCAGAAGTCACTCCTGGCTTGAGGGACCACATGGGAAATGGGGATCGAACCATTGTCTGTCCTAGGCTAGCGCAGGCAAGGCAGGCACCTTACCTCCAGCGCCACCGCCAAGCCCCTTTTTAGCATTTTTTTAAACTAAAGGATATTATGTTTTACCACGTCTTCTGTCTAATCCATTAATATAAACATATGTTTTTATTTTTTTCTGTTCACTATCAGGTCATTTATTGATTTGTATTGTTGAATGATAATAACTTCATTTAGATAAACCCCAGGCTAATAAATTATCAGCTGCATGTCCATTTTAATTTGTTTTAAACTCGTTGACTAGAATTTTATTGAAAATGTTTGCCTTTTACTCATTAAAGATATTGATTTTTTTGTGTGTGTATTTTTTTGGGTCACACCCGGCAGTGCTCAGGGGTTACTCCTGGCTCCATGCTCAGAAATTGCTCCTGGCAGGCACGGGGGACCATATGGGGCACCAGGATTCGAACCGATGACCTTTTGCATGAAAGGCAAACGCCTTACCTCCATGCTATCTCCCGGGCCCCTGATTAAAGATATTGAAACTTAATATTCTTATAATGTCCTTTAAGACTTTCATATAATATTGTAATATAGACAATACAAAATGAGTTTGAGTATTTAATTTTGTTTAATATTGTTGAAGAGTTTGACACAGATGGGTATTAAATCTTTAATTGGTTGGTTGATTTTAACAATAATATTTCTAGTACAAAATTTTTTAAGAGGAGGTAGATGATAGGGTTCTTTTGTTATTATTGCTTTAATATTATTATTGATCTGTGTGAGTTTTCTTATTACCTATCATATTGGTAGGGTATTTGTTTCTGGGATATAGTCATATCATCTACTTTTTCTGATTTGTTGATAGATTGTGATTCACGGTAGCTTCTTATAATTCTTTAAATTTTTGTAGTATGTTATAATATCTCCTTATAACTTATATGAGTTCACTACTTTTCTGGGCAGGTTTTCTAATGGTTTGTTAATGTGACTTATCTCTTTTAAAAAAAAAAAACAAAAAACAACTCTTAGTATTGTTTTCTGCTGTGTTTTTTGTTTTCCACTTAATCTGCCCTGATTATTATTATTTCTAGAAGGTTTTTTTTTATGTAACTTTAGGATTTGTTTGTTTTTTCCTACTTCCTTGATATGTTAATATATTACTTATTGGTATATCTTTTCTATATGAATGCAATTATAGTTGTAAAATTGTTTATTTTTATCAAAATAATTTTTATTTTGACCAAAGTTATTTACAAATCATTCACAGTAGTATTTGAGGTACATAGTGACATTGAATCACTATAGGGACACTCCCACCACCAATGTTGTCCTCCCTCCTCCCTTGTTCCCAGCCTGCATCCCATATCGCCCCTCCTTTGCCTCAAAATTACTTTTACTATATCCGATAAATTGGATTGTTTATGTATTTATTTTGTATATCTTCATCTTTTACTTATTACTCTTTCTTTTCCTCTTTTGATCTATATATTTTCCAAGATTGTGCTTTATTATATGCTAATAATGTCTGCTATAAATTTGGTTTGTGTTATGTATATTCTTTTGTATTTTGAGATTTATTTTGGGTCCCAGGAGATAGCATGGAGGTAGGCATTTGCCTTTCATGCAAAAGGTCATTGGTTCGAATCCTGGTGCCCCATATGGTCCCCCGTGCCTGCCAGGAGCAATTTCTGAGCATGGAGCCAGGAGTAACCCCTGAGCGCTGCCGGGTTTGACCAAAAAAAATGAGATTTATTTTATTCTTCTATTCCCTCTTTTAAGGAATAAAGAGAATAAAAAATATGGCTTTCCTTCTATTATTTTTTTTTCATTGTAGAAAAAAGTACTTAATATGATTTCTCCCTTTTGTTTTCTTGAATTATTGTGTGATCTAATATATGATCTATTCTATATATATGTTTCATATGCACTTGTTAAAGACTTTCATTCTTTGGAGGAAAGTTGGCTTTCGGTAAAAAATTAAATTCAAAATTAAATGCATTCTTGAATTCCTAGAGTGTTATAAATTATATAAGTCAATTTTCTGGTGACAAAATTAAACTGTCTTTCTGGGGCTGCTTTTTAATTTTCTATCTTTAGACTTTTTCTGCTTTACAATTTGTGCCTGCATATTATGTGTGTGTGTGTGTGTGTGTGTGTGTGTGTGTGTGTGTGTGTGTGTATGTTTTTTTCTTGAGTTTTATTGAGATGGGGAATTTTACTATTCTTAAAATACATTTGCTGACCCATTTTTTTTTTTACTGTTTGGACTCCAGATATCTGTATGTATATTACATATCTATTTCATGGGTATTTGGGTCACTGAGTCTAATTTTTCTACTAATTTTCACTTTAAAATTTAAATTTTTCTGTCTCCAAGTTCTCTGACTAGCATTCCCTTTTTCTCTATTATAATAATACTATATACTAATATGTTGAAAATTTTATCATAAATGAAAATGGAATTATGTCAGGTACTTTTATGCTAAAGTAATCTGTGATTTTTTGGTCATATAATTTGAATCTATTTTTAATATGATATGCCATGTTGACTCTTTTTTCATATTAAACCATTACTTCATACTTGTTCATCATTTCTCATCATTGAATTTGTACTTTTTTAATCTTGGATAAAGTTTTTACACTTGGTAGCTAGAGAGATAATATAGCTATTAAAACACTTTCCTTGGAGCTGGTTCCAGGTTTGAAAAAAAATAAGGAGACACTTGTAGTTCTCAAACCACAGCTAATCTCCCAAGCTTTTCCAAGATTCCTGAGCCCAGAGTCAAGAGTATGCCTTGAGCACAAACAAGTATGCCCCCCCCAAACAAAACAGAACTTTATATTTTTTACATTTATGTTTATAATAGATACTGACTACTGACCTGTAAATTAATACTTTGGAGTTATTTGTTTTTTTGTTGTTGTTGTTCGGGTTTGTTTTTTTATTTGTTTGGTGACTACACTTGGCAGCTCTCAGGAATTACTCATGCCTCTATGCTCAGAAATTGCTCCTGGTAAGCTTGGGGGTTCATATTGGGATGCCAGGATCAAACTTGGATTTGCCTCATGCAAGGCAAATGCCCTACCTGCTGTGCTATTGCTTTGGTCTTCACTATTGCTCTGGTCCCCTCTGACTTGGATTTATATCATGATTATACCTATCTCATAAAATTAAGTGGTTTTAAATTTTACCTTTGTTCTCCTTTTTTGTGCTCCTGTTACTGCAATGATGGAGGCAACACAGATTCTTCATTATAGTTCTTGTTCAAACGTGATTTTCATTGTGGGTTACGCACTGGGTTATGTTGCTTGGATACTTGGTCAATTGTAGAGCTTGTTACAGATTGCATATTGTGTGTGTGTGTGTGTGTGTGTGTGTGTGTGTGTGATGTTTGACACATCCTCACTGTGGATGGACTCTTGTGATGGATGGTCATGTACTTTCTACTTATAGTACTACATTTTAGTCATAGTATACATGCTCTTACTGGGGATCACAACTAGCAGTGCTTAACAAGCTTTAGTTGTGCTTATTAGGACACTATCACACTATTTAATTTTACTCTATATTGCTTTGACATACCTGGATGTATTGTGAATTGTGACACTGGAGTTCCAAAAAGCAGAGGTACCACATCATGCTAAGCACAGGTGCACAGCACCGGCACTTGAACTTGAGGTTTTCACTTACAAGGAGTAAGCTTTTCCATGAAGTCATCTCTGTGACCATATAAAATGAATTTTTGAGGTTTTTTTTCCTTCATTCCCCCCTAATTTTAGAATACTTGGTATAAACTATTTTGAGGGCTAGAGGAATTTGAGTTCTTGTCCATTTTCCAGTATACCTCTCACGAGTGTCCCTGGCAGAGAGGTCTATGAACCATATGAATCTAGGAATCAGCATTTGCAGCCTCATGCAAGTCAAGTGCCTTACCTCCCATGGTATCTTTTTGACCCTCATAAAGCTATTAATAAATAGCTTAAAATTTTTTCTTTGTCTGGGCTTTTTGAAAGGCTTTTGAAAGCTCATAAATTTTATTTTATATTTTATTTGTTTTTAGTAATATATTTATTTTTTTGGTTTTTGGGTCACTCCCGGCAGTGCTCAGGCATTACTCCTGGCTCCATGCTCAGAAATTGCTCCTGGCAGGCACGGGGGACCATATGGGGCACCGGGATTCAAACCGATGACCTTTTGCATGAAAGGCAAACACCTTACCTCCATGCTATCTCCCGGGCCCCAGTAATATATTTATTTAAGCATCATGATTACAAACATGTTTGTAGTTGAGTTTCAGTCATAAAAAGAACACCTTCCTTTTCACTATTTAATTTTCTTCTTATATTTCTTATTCTTTCTTGGCAGCTTTATGTTTTTGTAATTAATTCATTTCCTCAAGGTTGTCCAATTTATTTGTGTAAATTGTTTTTAGAACATGTTCTTTCATTTTGGTGATAAAACTGTAATATCACCTTTAGTTTATTTGAAGTCTCTTCTCTTTTTCTTGTTAATTCTTTTGTTTAGTTTTGTTTGGAGTGTCACACCTGAAGATTCTCAGGCCTTACTCCTTGCTCTGTGCTCAGAGATCACTCCTGTCAGACTCAGGACAAAATATGAGGTTCTGGGGATTAAATCTGGCTCAGCTGCATGCAAGGCAAACACCCTACCTTTTACTGTCACTCTAGCCAATCTTGTCTTTTGGTTTTTGGTTTTTGTTTTTTGGGTCACACTCAGTGATGCTCAGGGGTTACTCCTGGCTAAGTGCTCAGAAATTGCTTCTGGCTTGGGGCACCATATGGGATGCCAGGGATTGAAGTCAGGTCCATCCTGGGTCAGCTTCATGCAGGGCAAATGCCCTCCCACTGCGCTATCGCTTGCTTTGGCCCCTTAATCTTTGTTTAATGACTATTACTTTGTAGTACAATTTAAAATTGGGGAAAGTGATGCCTTCCATCTTCTTTATCCTAAGGGTTACTTTAATTATTTGTGGGTGTTTATTAATTGAATTTCAGGAGTGTTTGACCGATTTCTTTGAACAATGTCATAGGTATCCTTAGAGGAATTGCATTAAATCTGTCCAATGCTTTGGGGAGTATTGCCATTTTAATCATGTTGGTCTTCCCAATCCATGAATAGGGTATGTGTCTCCATTTCCTTGTTCTGCTTTTATTTCTTTAAGCAGTGTTTTGTGGTTTTCTTTGTATAGAAGAAAACTCTTCAGTTAAGTTGACTCCAAGGTATTTGAGTTTGTGTGGCACTAATATGAATGTGATTGTTATTCAATGTCCATATCTTCGCTATCATTATTTGTATATAAGAAGGCCCTTGATTTTTGCGTGTTAATTTTGTGGCCTGCCACTTTGTTTAATGAATCTATTGTTTCTAGAAGTTTTTTGGTAGAATCATTAGGGTTTTCTAAATATAATAGTTTATAAATATAATAGTTTCTAAATATAATAGTTTATCATCTGCAAACAGTGAAAGCTTAACTTCTTCCTTTCTGATCTGTCTCCCCTGCCTGTCCTGCAGGTAGCAAGATAACAGGCTTTGGTGATTTGACTGAAAGATAAGAGAAAAAGGGACAGGAGGTTGACCTGCAAAATGGCCACAGAAATTATTGTTCTAAACTCATCTTTTAAGGCAGAGGTTACAGAATGTGGTGACATAAGGATCACATGTTAGGATTACATAGACCATAAATGTTTACATTTTTTTCATCCTATATAAGACCTATCTTGTACTCACCACACGGCTACTTCCTGGAGTGTTATTCTCTTCATCAAATAAGGGTAGGAATAGTTAGAACTATGACTTCGCAGCTATTTGCTCTTACTGCTATCTGCACCATTTGGCACATGGACACCTTACTTAAGGCAGCTCCTTCTGCATGTCCTTGCCTAACCAGGCAGCTCCCAACATATTTGGATGCCCTTGATATTATTTTCTTGCCTAATTTCTATGTCAAGTACTTTTAGTACTATGTTAAATAGGAGTAATAAGAAGGGCCAACCTTGTCTTGTACTAGATTTTAGAGGAAAGGCTTTTAGATTATCCCCATTGAGAATAATATTTGCCATTGGCTGGTGGCAAATCACATTGGCTATACTGAGAAAAGTTTCTTCCATTCTCATTTTGCTGAGAGTTATATCACGAATGACTTTTGGACCTTATCAAATGCTTCCTCTACATCTATTGATATGATCATATGCTTCTTATTTTTTCTTTTGTTGATATAGTGTATTATTGATTTATTTCTAAATGTTAAACCATTCTTGCATTCCTGGGATGAAACCTATTTGGTTATGATGTATGACCTTCTTGATGAGGTGTTGGATCCTATTTTTGCTAGGATGTTGTTGAGATCTTTGCACTGTGTTCATCCAGGATATTGGTCTGTAATTTTTTTTTTTTTTTTTTGCAGCATCTCTGTCTAGTTTTGATATCAGGGTGATGTTAGCTTTATAAAAACTATTTGGGGGGCAGGTGGTGGCGCTGGAGGTAAGGTACCTGCCTTGCCTGCGCTAGTCTATGACGGACCGCGGTTTGATCCCCTGGTTCCCCACATGGTCCCCCAAGCCAGGAGCGACTTCTGAGCGCATAGCCAGGAGTAACCCCTGAGTGTCACTGGGTGTGGCCCAAAAACCAAAAAAAAAAAAAAAAAAAAAAAAAGAAACCTATTTGGTATTGTTTCTCTTTCTTCAATTTTCTGGGAGAGCCTGAAAAGTGGTTCCTTTTGAAAGGTTTAAAAGAATTCATTAGTGAATCTATCTGAGCCTGGGCTTTTGTTTTTGGAAAGATGTTTGATTATCATTTTTAATTTTCTCAATAGTGTTGGGTCTGCTTGGATATCCTAGATCAGTGATGGCTAACCTTTTTCAGCCCAATTGCCCAAACTGCCACACAAAATCAAAGAATTTCCTCAACGTTCCAGCACATCTTCCCAATGACCAGCCCGGCCCTGTTGCCAGGTGAGCTGCAAAGCAGACACTGGCATATTCGCCTCTCGCCACATCGCATATCTTAATTGCGGACTTTCCCAGCTGCAAGGCCTTTGTGTGCTACAGCTGGCACATGTTCCAGAGGTTCACCATCCTGTTTCAACTGTAGATTATAAGATTCTAAGAATTATCCGATTCTTCCAGGTTCTCTTGTTTATTAATTACCCTTTGAGTCTATGTAGTATCTGTAGTGATATACCAATTTTCATTTCTAATCTGGTTTATTAATTTTCTCTTTATCTCTCTTTTTGTGAGTTTTGGTAGTGGTTTATCAATATTTTTTTTTTTTTTTTGGTTTTTGGGTCACACCCAGCAGTGCTCAGGGGTTACTCCTGGCTCCATGCTCAGAAATTGCTCCTGGCAGGCACGGGGGACCATATGGGGCACCGGGATTCGAATCGATGACCTTTTGCATGAAAGGCAAACACCTTACCTCCATGCTATCTCCCGGGCTCCGGTTTATCAATATTTTTTATTTTTTCAAAGGACCAAATTTTGCTTCCATTGATCTTTTGAATTCTTTGGATATCCATTTTATTAATTTCTGCACTAAGCTTTGTTATTTCCTTCTTCCTACATATTTTTGGTTTATTTTGTTGATCACTTTCTAATTTTATAAATAGCCAATTGGCTATTGGCTATTAAGCTATTCATGTAGCCCCTTCTTCCTTCCTGATGTGTCCTTGTCAAGCTATAAATTTTCCTGCTTTTTTCTGTGTCCCACAAATTCTGGTAATTTGTATCTTGGTTTGCATTTGTTTTCAGGAATCTTTTTATCTCCTATTTTATGTCATCTCTAACCCATTGATAATTCAGTAGTAAGCTGTTCAATTTCCAGGTGTTAAAGTTTTTCCTCTGTGTCTACAAACTACAAACTACTGTTTGTAGTTCACTTCTAATTTCAGTGCATTATGATCTTAGAATGTAGTTTGTACAAATTCTATTCTCTTGATTTCATGGAGGGTTTTTTTTTTGTAATCTATTATGGAGAATGGCCCATGTGCACTGAGAAGAAAGTATATCCAGTTTTCTGGGGATGGAGAGTCTTCGATATATCTATCAGTCCACTTTTTCCATTTCTAGTTTTAGAGCTAATATACTTTTGCTAGGTTTTATCTTGGGTAGCCTATCAAGACAGTGTTGAAGTCTCCCATTATTATTGTGTTGTTACTGATGTCTTTTTTCATATTTGTTAACAATTGTTTTAAATATTTTGCTGATCTCTATTTTTGGGTGCATATATGTTTAGAAGTGTGATTTTTTTCCTGTTCTACGTGTCCTTTGATTATTATGAAATATCCATTTTGTCTCAGAACTTTTAGGTTAAGTCTAAAATTTGTGCCATCTAATACTAATATGGCCAACCCAGCTTTTTTCAGTGAGTCTTTGCTAGGATGATTGTACTTTAACCCTTGGGGGCATTTTTGTTTTCTTTGTTTGTTTGTTTGTTTGTTTTTTGGTTTTTGGGTCACACACGGCAGCACTGAGGCTGGCTCTACGCTCAGAAATCATTCCTCGCAGACTCGGGGGATGATATGGGATGCTGGGTTTCAAACCACTGTCCTTCTGCATACAAAGAAAATGCCCTACTTCATGCTATCTTTCCAGCCCCTAACTTTTTTATTTTGAATCTATCTTTGTTTGGACTGTTCAAATGGTTTCTTGCATAATGTTGGATTCATCTTTTTGGTCCATTTTACCATTCTAAATGTTGCATTTAGTCCATTGATCTTGAGAGAGATAATTGTCATGGAATTTAGTGTCATCTTCATATAGAAGTTTAGTATATCTTTTGGTCTGCCTTGTCTTAAAGTAGAAATTTCAGTTTTTCTTTTAAGGCTGGGTTTGAGTCTGTACAGTCTCTGAGCTGTTATTTAATTGTTAAACTATGTATACTTCCTTCAAACCTGAACTTGAGTCTGGCTGGGTGAAGTACTCTAGGTGAAGCATTCATTTCATTGCTGCTTTAAGTATTCTATCCCTATCTGTGGGATTCGTCACTATAACTAAGATGTGTCCTGGAGTGTTTTTCTTCGGATCTCTTTTAGCTTATAAACTTCAGGCATGCAGAATTTGGTTGCATGCACTTTAGCTCCAAGAGTTCTCTGCAATGATGTCCTTGACTATTGATTCCCCTCACCCCCCCCCACTATTGATTCTTTTTTATATGGGGGGTTGGGGCCACACCCAGTGGTCCTCAGGGGCTATTCCTGGCTACACGCTCAGAAATCGCTCCTGACTTGGTTCACCGTATGAGACACCTGGGGATCAAACAGTGGTTCATCCTAGGTCAGCCTCTTGAAAAGCAAACACTCTACTGCTGTACCATCATTCTGGCCCCCAACTATTGATTCTTAATGGAGATTTTCCTCCTAGGTATCCCAGGCTCTAATGATTCTTTTGTTGTTAGTATTGAGTTTATCAAAGATTTCTATTTTCTTCTGTTCACATTTTTTGAGGATTTTTTCTACTTTCTGATTGTTTGCTTTAAGGCTCTTTTCCAATTTCTTCTGTTGTATGTAGTTTTTATGCATTTCATCCTCCAGTTCACTGATATGATCCTCAGTTGCTATTACTCTGTTTAAGAGCCTTTCCAGTGAGGTTTTCATTTCACCTACCAAGTTTTTCAGACCTGTTATTTCAGTTTGGCATTTTTTTG
>PVKC010042889.1:0-11865 GCA_004027635.1 Crocidura indochinensis | reverse complement strand
AAAAAAAAAAAAAAAAAAAAAAAAAAAAAAAAAAAAAAAAAAAAAAAAAAAAAAACAGAAAAGAAAAGAAAAGCAATAAAAAAACTCAGGTGCATCCATGTCACAACATTCCTCAGAAGAATCTGCTCCTTACCAAAATTCTTACTAAGTTGGTGCTCCTAGTACTTAAGCTGCTGTGTGCTTTCAGTCTGACAGATGTCTCTGAATTCTGCACACAGCATTTGCTTTCCAGATGTAGGAGGCCCAGGGTTCAATCCCAGTATCAAAAATGAATAGTGGTCAAATAAAATGAGGTGCACTGATTCTGTTTTCTTAATTTTATTCAAGTGTACATATGCTCTATCATCAGCTTTGGTGACCTCAATTCTGTAGTCAAAGTTTTGTTTTCATTGAATATTGTCTGTTTCCTTTCCTTGCTTCTTTATAGACCACCTATACATGAAATCAGTCAACATCTCTCTCTAAATGACTAACTGACCTCTTTTTTTTTTTTTTTTTCCAGTTTTGGGGCCACACCCGACAGCACTCAGTGGTTACTCCTGTCTCTGCACTCAGAAATCACGCCTGCAAGCTCAGGGGGCCATATGGGATATCTCTTAATAGACAAACTCTAGTTCCATCCAGGTAACAATAGGCAAGATTTTATCTTTTTAATTTTGTTTGTGGCCACACCTGGCCATACTCAGGGCTCACTACTGCCTCTGTGCTCAGGGATCACTGCAGACTAAGAGGATCAAATGTGGTGCCAGGGACTGAACCCAGAGTGACCAAATCCCAGGTCCCAATTTCATCATTTTTAAAAGTTGAATGGTATTGCACTGTTTATGTCACAGTTTGTTCTCTATTGTTAAGTTTTAGGAATTCTTTATTTATCTTGGCTATTAGCCTTTTTTCCCCAGAAGCATAATGTGTGAATATTTTCTCTCATTCATTACGATGTTGTGGTTGTTGTTGTTTTAACAATAGCTCCTTTTGCTGGAAACAAAAGGAGCCAGAGAGACAGCTTATAAGCACATGTTTTGCATGCAGGATGCCCTGGTTCAATTTCTGGACCCTTGAAGAATACCAGGAATGACCAGCAAGTCCCTAGTACCAACCTTGAATAATCTCTGAGCACTGCTATGAAGAACACCCCCACTAATAAAAAACAAAAAAACACAAAGAAAGCCTTCTTAGTAGTCCTAAATTGGTTTGCATTCTACTAGTAAGATCTGAAATAAAATTTAAATTCTTCTTTTGTGCTCCTATGGAGATGACCTTCTCTAACTGTTTACACAGATCCCCAAGGAACAAGACTAAGGGCTGATATCACCTGTGTTCCATGAACTGTGACTTGGCCCTCTGTGGACTTCTAATTCTGCAGAGCAAACAAACTACTACTATCATTCAGCAGGTGTGTATTCATTAACAGGATACAAATGCAAGGTATTTGTGGTAACAGGAAGCACTGAACTGGAAGAGGATTAACCCAAGTTGCTCGGTGCTGATAAAATACCCTTAATAAGTAACAGTTTTCAGTAAGGGATATTAATGTTTCAATATGTTTGTACATTGGAACCAAATTGATGGTACAGAAGGTATGGAGCTTGCCTAGCAAGCAACCCACCTGCATTCAATCTCTGGTATCCCATATGGTCTCAGAGTCCTGCCAGGAAAGATGCCTGAGCTCAGAGCCAAGAGTAAGCACTGAGCATTGCTGGGAGTGGCTTAAAAACCAAAATCAAACAAATGTTTTTATAGAACAAAATTAAATATTTAACTACTCTTCTGAGTAAAATACAAACAGGTTAAATTGGGCAACCTAAAGGTGACCACAAATAAAGGATTAACATCATTCGGTCTTTGAATCTCATTGTTACTGTGCTCCCATATATCACTGTGTATTTGTTCTAAACAGTGAGAGGACTTATAAAGGAGCAGTGCCCGGTACTACTGGCTAACATTTACAACTTTGCATTGAGTCAAATTGCAATTTGCATGATCTCACTGAATCCAACAAACAGCCCAACTGCTGGTAGTTGCAGTTAACTGACTCAGGAAGCAGAGAGATAAATACTCTGGGGGTCAAAGCATCAGTAAAATATCTAGGGATGCCTAGCTGCAAAAACTTTTGCCTGGCAAGCATGAGGCCTTAAGTTGCATCCTTGTAGCCATGCTGTCCAAAACAGTGCAACTCCAGAGCATCCACCAGTTGGTGTGCTGGGGAATTATGATCAGAAGTGCAACCCCCAGTGAACCCTAAGCCAGAATCAATGTGTACAAGAACTGAGCTGCTGCCCTGACCAAAATAGCAGCAGCAAAAGCGAAAGGAATATAAGGGAGAAGAAAGTCAAGAGTTTTGTTTTTGGCTTTGGGGCCATTCCTGATTACCACCCTTGGCAGGCTCTGGGGATCATATATGTATGGTGCCAGGGATTGGCCCCTGTTTAGTATATACAAGGCTACCCTACACTCTGTACCATCTCTCTGGCCCAGAAAGCCAAGTTTGTACGTGAACCCAGGTCTCTCGAAAGCCTAAACCATTCACTGCTACACTATAGCCACAGAAACACTAGCATGATCACATCCAACTTATGCTTTTATTTCACACAATTTCCTTTTTTTTTTTTTTTTTGGTTTTTGGGCTACACCCGGCAGTGCTCAGGGGTTACTCCTGGCTGTCTGCTCAGAAATAGCCCCTGGCAGGCACAGGGGACCATATGGGACACCAGGATTTGAACCAACCACCTTTGGTCCTGGATCGGCTGCTTGCAAGGCAAACGCCTCTCGATGTGCTATCTCTCTGGGCCCCTATTTCACACAATTTCTACCATGTCAAGTGGAAGTCCCAAACTCAGGTGCTCGGTCCTTTTTTCCCAGAACAGGAATAAAGAAAATAGGCAATTTCAGAATTACCTCACCAACTCTCCTCTCCCTGGAAGGTATTGACTTGCTGGACAATCTGAAGAAGGGTTTATTTGGTTTTGATTTTTTTTTTAATTTCACTTGTTTGCTGCTAGGGTGGCACTGTGCCTAACCCAGAGTTTCTGGGGCACTGAGGAGCAAGGAGTCCAGAAACTGCCCCTGGGGTCACCCTATCCAGAGGCTGCAGGACATGGGGCCAGGCCAGCCCACCATTTCCGCTGCGCAAGTCAAACTTGGGTTAATGAAAATCCTGGGACCCGGCTGGATATACTTCATTGCTGGGAGCAGGAGAAAAGAACACCATAAATCTTCTGCCACAAAGAAAGGGTCTGGCTTCCCACATCCGATAAACAAATTGAGCATTTCAAAGCAACCTGCTAGCTATCACCTCAATTTGCATACAAATGCCAACAAACAACATCCCCTTGTTAGAAGAGATAGTTAAGGAGGTGGGGTTTTTATTGTCCCAACCAAGTCCCTTGACAAATTGAACTTCTAACCTGCTTTGCAATAGAGTGTGGGGCAGGAAGAAATGACCCTTGAAATTTTGCAAGCCTGATGGGGAGGTTTCCAACCCAGAGCCCCCTTTTCTGGGCCCCTGCAGGCAGCTTCCCAACCCAGAGGCCTCTCTCCTGACTTGGACAGCTCAGCCCAGGAGACAAACACGGTTTCCCACGATCCCTGCTCATCCTCCACCAGGTTTGGCAGAGAAAATGTGTTTTCCACTAGCCAGCAAGTTTGCCTTCAGATTTGCCCACCACCACAATGCTACTTGGATAGAGACAGGGATTCCTCTTTTCCACAAATGTTTAACAAACACTGTGGAAGCAAGTTGACTTTGGTTTGAGCCAGGGTTCTTAGGAAAATATCGATCGGTGTATTTTTTTTTTTTTTTTTTGGTTTTTGGGTCACACCCGGCAGTGCTCAGGGGTTACTCCTGGCTCCATGCTCAGAAATTGCTCCTGGCAGGCACGGGGGACCAAATGGGGCACCGGGATTCGAACCGATGACCTTTTGCATGAAAGGCAAACGTCTTACCTCCATGCTATCTCCCGGGCCCCGATCGGTGTATTAATAAAACATTTTCTAATAAGCAAAAGGAAGGTGGGACACTAGAAATAAATTGAGAATTGAGAAGGAATAAATAAGCACACCTGCACACCCTTTTGCTGTTTTTAAAATGAATTTGCCTTTGGCTGCTTAGTTATCTCTGCATAAGGATAGTACATTAAAATTAATTTGCCTTTGATTATTTAAAGTAATCACTATTCAAAGAACAGGAAATGATACTCAGGATAAGCATTATCACTGAGTCATAGCCCTAGTCTCACACAAGTGTATATATATATATATATATATAGTTATATATGTATTATATTACTATATATATACATATATATTATGGTTTTGTTTTGGGGTCACACATGGCAATGCTCAGGACTTGCTCTCACTTTGGGCTCTACACTCAAGAATCACTCCTATATGTTACTCCAAGGACTATATGGGATGCTGAAAGAATTGAATTGGGGTTGGCCACATGCAAGGCAAGCAAGCACCCTACTCACTGTTTTATTTTTCCAGACTGCATTAAGTAATATTTTTTGGAGGTTTTGGGTCACACCCGGTGATGCTCAGGGTTTACTCCTGACTCTGTGCTCAGAAATCACTCCTGGCAGTCACGAGCAACCATCTGAGATGCCAGGATTTGAACCAATGTCAATCGACTGTGTAAAAACAAATGCCCTACTGCTATGCTATGAACTTTCTGGCCCCCATAAGTAATACTTTTTTTTTTTTTTTTGGGCCACATCCAATGACGCTCAGGGGTTACTCCTGGCTACGTGCTCAGAAGTCGCTCCTGGCAGGCACGGGGGACCATATGGGAACCGGGGGATCGAACCGTGGTCCGTCCTGGCAAAGCAGCAGGCACCTTACCTCCTGCGCCACCTCCTGGCTCCCCATAAGTAATACTTTTAAGAAAACTAGATAAGACTTTAACAGGGACGGAGGCACTTAGCTTGCACACTGCCAACACCCATTCAAACCCCTGTCCCAATGCATATGGTCCCTTGAGCACCTCCATGAGTAATTCCTGAGTGCAGAGACAGAAAATCCTCAGAAAGACCAGGTATGGCCCAGAAGCCTTGCCCCTCAAAAAGAGAACAAGATAATACATCTCTAAGAGCCATCTAATAATAAAAAAAGAACATATTATTAAAGTCTAAATTGTAAAACTACAAATGATGTATAAAAGCTATGTAAGTTTGTAAGTAGAAGGTAATCTTTTCATGAAAATGCTAAGTATTGGGGGGGTGGTAGAGGTCAAGGTTGGGTGGGGAGAAGGCAATTTGTAATCCTTAGTATGTCCTTAAATGAAAAATGCAGCAAGCTCTTCTTTGCCTTTGTTTTCTCAGATTAAAGGTTCATTTCCAAGGGAAGAAAGCCAGAAAAATTGCCAAAGTTGTCCTGGGTGGGTGGGATAAGCTTTTCAAGATGAAATATGAACTCAACTTCCCTCCAGCTTCTCTCCCTAATTGAACTAAACTCTCCATGACTTCTCTTCTTCTTAATTCTTTAGAGCAATACTATTAGCTAATAATTCTACATATTTTAAAATGCTAAAATCAAAACACTACTCTTAGTTTACAGCTTGGTGGAAATAAGCATCTTTAGCTTAGCATGGCGCCTGGACCAAGTTTCCAAGGTGGGCTGCGCCAATTGACCTTGGCAATGCTTCATTAATTTTCATTAATTTTCAGGCCCATTTGAATGTTCTCTTCAACTCCCTTCATTAGCAGTTTGTTTTCTTTTAGACTTCCCTTGCAAAAATTATAAATCTGCAAGATAATGGTTTTGGGGAAAGGAGCTAAAGAGAAGAACAACTTCTGCTTATTTGCTGATAATCTGAAATTCAAATGCCTAATGAGGGAGGCCATTTCACTCTGCCTTTGGGCCAGATTGTTAAAATGTACAAAGATTATTTATTGATCCTCATTCCTCTGGGAATTCACAGTTTAATTCTTAACTTCCAGTGAGAAATACCCTATTTACTGAGGCAATTGCTTTTTAAAGTCTAATATCTAGATTATTTTATTATATTAAAGTCACTAACATTTGAGACCTGAGAAGTGTGGTATTTTTCCACAGTCCTCCTAGTTCCCTAGGGAAATTCCAAGGGGAAGAGATCAAGGATAAAGAGTTTTTCTGTATTTCTCTTGCTTTTATCTGCTTAAACAATTTTTATTCCATTAGGTTTGTAATGCAAGATCTTTTTCCGAGTGAATTTACACAACAGCCTCGGACTTTATTAATTCGTCACAGCTAACTTTGTCTTCACGTGTCTAAAAAACAAATCACTGACTTCTCACAAATTCCAAAACCTACTGACATACTGCCTTGAAAATGGTTAGATATAAAATTATTCCAACATGCCAGAGATCATTCAGTTGACCTGAAACTATGGAACCCTTTGGCATATGATAGTTATCAGCTAGCTGATCTTTCTGGTAAGTCTATTCAGCATTAATTAGTCCAACACCAGTGTAGTCTGTAAACTAGAGGTGAGTTAATACAATTTGTAATAGTCCCTGGAAGGGACTATCCAGCCACCCCTACTAGATGAGTCTTCTAAATGTCTTTAGAGCTACCTGGAGTATTCTCCAGGATGATTTTTTTCTTCAATGCCTTTCCAGTTGGTAGGAATATGATTTGTAATTCTCTCCCCAGCATAAACACATGAGAAGTATAGCTGGTAGAGTCTCTGAGAAATTGCTCATGGAAGAAGTAAGACTCTTAACTGGTTGGACTTAGCCTTATCACCCTCCTATTTCTGTCTCCAAATTGCCCAAAAGTCAGATAAGTGCTTTCTCTTCACTATGCTGCAAAACCATACAGTGCCAGGCACCAGGCGATGAGATGTGGCTCAGTGGCCTTGTAAGAGTGAGGTGAGATCATGGGCTCATCACTATCTCCCCCACTGACTTTCCCTAGACTCCTGTGATCCCTAGAGTCACCAGAATCATGTGACCACAGGTGAGAGCTACCTGATGCTTCTCAGACATCTGTAATGACAACAGACAACAACAAAGGGCAGAGGTAAACTGCAACAAGGTGTGCGGTGTTAGCTGACTGACAACTTGTAACATCTAAATTTGAAAGAGTATTTTATCAGATTAACTGGACTTCACTTTTTTGGGGGGGGGGCTGGGTCACACCCGGTGACACTCAGGGGTTACTCCTGACTATGCGCTCAGAAATCACTCCTGGCTTGGGAGGCCATATGGGACGCCAAGATTCTAACCACCGTCTTTTCTGGATCAGTTGTGTGCAAGGCAAACGCCCTACTGCTGTGCTATTACTCTAGTCCCATAGACTTAACTTTTTAACAGGACTACTACTTCTCTTTTCGCTAATTTATTTTTTCGTGATGCTTGAGATAACCAGACCCTCACTCATAAAAGGCAAGTGTTCTACCTCTGAACAGCATTCATGGTCTTTTCAAAGACTTTTACAGGGTTCACACTGGCAAAGCTTGGCACAGTGATTTATCTGGCCTGGTCAATAATATTGGGTGCCACCTGGGACAAACCTGGCAACTCTTGGGGCCAGGAAATGCCAGCGATAAAATTTAGGGGTAGGCACTGGCACTTGAGCTGCGACCCCAAGCCTATTCACTTTTTTTTTGTTTTGTTTGTTTTTGGGTCACTGCCTGGCCCCAAGAGTTGCCAGGTTTGTCCCAGGCAGTGCTTAGGGGTTACTCCTGGCTCCATGCTCAGAAATTGAGCCTGGCAGGCACGGGGGACCATATGGGGCACCAGGATTTGAACCGATGACCTTTTTGCATGAAAGGTAAACGCCTTACCTCCATGCTATCTCCCGGGCCCAAGCCTACTCACTTTTAGGGGTAGGCTCTTGCACTTGAGTTGTGACCCCAGCCCAGCTTGTCCAAGCCTTTGAAATTGCAGACTGAGGGAAGCATTCACAGAGTTGGTCAAGGGAAGAGAGAGTGGATGTCTGGAACTATATATCTTTCCCACTGTAAGAGTCACTCAAAGCGCCATTAACTGAAGTCACTTTATTCAGAAGAAGTCATTAGATTTTTCACTCACCAAGATTGCATTCCTCCTGCAATTTTGAAGGTTTCCCCCCAAACTATCTAGAGAATCATTTACAATTTCTTAGAAGTATCCATGTGGCAAATTGAAATTGATAGTAGTTTGGTCTGACTCAGACATGAATTGTTTGAGTCATTCTGATATGGTGCCTGATTCTTTTTTTTTTTTTTTTTTGGTTTTTGGGCCACACCCAGTGACGCTCAGGGGTTACTCCTGGCTATGCGCTCAGAAGTCGCCCCTGACCTGGGGGGCCATATGGGGCACGGGGGATCGAACCGCGGTCCGTCCAAGGCTAGCGCGGTAAGGCAGGCACCTTACCTTCAGCGCCACCGCCTGGCCCCATGGTGCCTGATTCTTGATGCTCTCAATGAATGCCATTTAGAAAACGTGAAAAGCTAAATAAAGAGTCATTCTGAAAAATACCAAAATACAAATAGTCTGAGAAGATAACATATTCATCAGGAACCACCTGAATTCAAAATGGAAATAATGTTAAAACATAGTACAGAGGTTAAGTCACTTAATTGTCTTGCACACAGTCAACCCCAGTTCTGATCCCAAGCACCTCTGAGTACTGACCCCTGTATACAGTCAAGATAGTCCCTGAGCACCACTAGTTTTGGCCCCAATTCCTATCCTCCCTCAGAGTGAAATCCAGACTGCAGATCTAAGTTCAAAAACATCTGAAATGTTAAAATGTTAAGTACAGGGGCCGGTGAGATAGCATGGAGTTAAGGCATTTGCTTTGAATGCAGAAGGACTGTGGTTCGAATCCCGGCATCCCATATGGTCCCCCCGAGCCTGCCAGGAGTGACTTCTGAGTGTAGAGCCAGGAGTAACCCCTGAGCACTGCCGGGTGTGACCCAAGAAACAAAACAAAAACAAAAACAAAAGTCAAGTACAAATAGCCACTGCACACGCAATAGGCAAAAGGTTGAGACCTTTTGAGAAAATACTGGGTGGTATTTCTCAACCAAAAAAAAAAAATCTGGCCTTCTTGACACCTAAAATATTCTAAGGGGCCCACAAGTGGAAATGGCTTAACAGGGGAGTCAGAGATTCATACTAGGGGGCCCAACCTGTGCATCTAGAGGGATCACGGGAAGGAAAGTTCAGGAAGGGGGCAGTCTGAAACAAGTTGAGAAACACTATTCGTTTATCCCAGTCTTGAGCACTTTAGCAGAAATGCTTATTACATTCCTAGAAATAATCTTACAGAGTATTATTATTCCTCCACTTTATTAGTAACACAGCTGAGCTGAATTCATTGCCCAAGATTAGACAGCTCATGGGGACAAAGAAAGCCGTCGAAGTCAGGCAATGAAACTCTGCCATGCACTTGAGCACTTCACGGTTGAGCCTCATCACACCCTATAACTTCGGAAGGTCTGAAATTCTTTGGGCTAAGAGACAAAGAGGACCAATTCGAGGTTATAAAGGAGAAAAGCTGCCCTGGCCCCAAAAAAGCTAGTTCCAAACTCATGATACTAGATGCCACTGCTTTCAAGCTCTTAGCCTATAATCAAACCATATTGAAACCAGATTTACAGTTCTAAAGAGGAGAGCTTTGTGATTTTCTAAAGCAGACACGTTTGGTATTTTAGAAGGTCAAACACCCCTATGGTGCAGTGTTTTTAATAAAATCAGTTCAGCCGAAATTAGAGACACACTAGTCCATTTCTAGGAAGTCTCTGAACCGTTAAGAATAAGGTAGGAAAAATAACATAAAAGACATAATCATGTACAGATAAATGTTTTCAAAGCATGAATGGAAGGTGTGTAGCTAATACACAAGGTAAATTTGATTCCTTTTGTCTCCAGTGTGGGCAAATTTCCACTTAGGAAGAAAATGACTTTTAAGGGGACGAGTTTCTATACCAATAGTAAACCAAGATCTGTTCCCTTGGAACAACATCTCAGAATAACAGCACTTATCTCAGAGGGAAAAGCAACTTAACCCATCTGCTTTTTCTTGCATCAGATATAGTTATTCAATGAAGGCTATTTATCTCCACTCTTGGCAACATATACACTCAAAAAGCAACTTAGATCATTGTAAAAATCAAAGTTGAGAAACCTGTAAACTTTTGGTCAAAAGCTCATGGGATACACAGATTAGGCTTTAAGCCAGTGGCAAGGGTTTGTGTGCAAATATTCTGTGAATGAGAGGTAACCAGGGGGAAAATTGTATTGGATGAGATAGGCCAGACTATTCTGACTAGAAAGAGCCCCAAAATACTCAGTGAGACCAACCTGGTGCCATACCCACCAGGAAAGTGAACAGACATTTTTTTTTAATCAAAGAACTAGAATAAGGGTAGCAACTATAGAACCAAGTAAAGACACTGTATTCAACTATTACCAAGTCAGTTCTTGAGATAGTGGCAATGGGTCCACCCGAGTTTTTCCTGCTGAATGAAATCTACTAAATATTAAAGAATATCAAAGAATCTGGTTTTACTCTATTGCTTTCTTCCTTCCAACAAATGACTGAGTTTAGTTTAGTGGTGCTTGAAAGAAATGAGGTGTCTAGAAACTAAAAGCAGAGCCCAAGTAACTACATAGTGCTTAATACTTGAAGACTCATTAGGCTTGCATGAAATGAAATGGGGAATATTTTGCTTTTTGTAAATTGCAAGATTATTGCAAACAGAGCTAGAATGTGTAAGGGAAAGCAGAAATTTCACCAGTTACAATTTTGATCAATGCCTCTCTCTTTTAGCTACCTCAAAAGGTGACACCCAAACTCTATCCCTTTTGTAAGTGATGGCAGGTTAAGTGTCGATCGCCTAAGCGATAGTGCAGTGCATTGAGAGCTGGCTTTGCACAAGGCCAGCCTGGGTTCAATGACAGCACCACCAGAAGTGATTCCTGAGTGCAGAGTCAGGGGTGACCCCTGAGCATCATTGGGTATAGCTAAAAATAAATAAATAAATACATAAATAAATAAAGGCACACTACAAATGCTGTCCTTTAGTAAAATGCTTGTTTATTCCACAGCCTAATTTGAATGGGGCTGTGGTCCATTAACTATTAAATAGTCTAGGTACTCATTTTTATGTATCAGAAAGTCTGAAAATAATCCATTAACATTGATTAAAGAAACCCCCATACTCAAATATGCGGGCTATCGGTTAAGCTTTAAGAAAAAGTTTCAAATAAAAAGAATGGAAGGGGTACGGCGGACAGATAGCACGGCAGTAGGGCATTCGCCTTGCATGCAGCCAACCCAGGATGGACAGTGGTTTGAATCCCAGCATCCCATACAGTCCCCTGTGCCTGCCAGGAGTGATTTCTGAGTGTAGAGGCAAGAGTAACCCTGAAAAGATTTTTTGGGCAAGGTGACCCAAAACAAAACAAAACAAAGCAAAACAAAAAGAACTGAAGGAGGAAACGCTATATGGCAAATTATTTTCACATTTAATATGAAAAAAGACCCACTTGGAAGAAAATACACAAATGTGGCCTGTGTTTAATTCAAATTGGCAAAATTATCAAGCTAGAAAAAGTCCTGAAGACATGGGAACAGTTCCTTTGCTGGATTCAGGCTAAAGCCAGTCTTCCATTTCTTACGTTTCTGAGGATCACTCTGGTTAGGAAGTCTAGTAGAACACTTATTCCAATCTCAATTGGTATGTAAAGCTGAAAACTTTTCTGAAGCTTTTTATATTTTGGCTTTTAGGCCACACCTGGTGATAGGGCCTAGGGGAACCACAGGTAATGCCAGGATCAAACTTTGGTCAGCTGTGTACAGGCAGGTCCCCTACCCACTGTATTATTGCTTTGACCTAAGTCAATTGTTTTTTCCCTTGGTCCACACCAGGAGTCAGGGGATCACATGCAATGG
>PVKC010042888.1:0-11875 GCA_004027635.1 Crocidura indochinensis | reverse complement strand
AATTATTTTTAAAAAAGAGTAGTAAATGGCCATAAATAGGTCCACTATGATATTAACAATTGAAACTGATCACTCTGAACAAGAAATGGATGCTAAAAGGGACTGTAGTGTTAGGCATGGTACTCCTTCATTAGCAATAGTGCAACAGTGTTATAAAAGGAGAAAGATTGCCTGCCCAGAGGTAGGCAGAAGAGGGTGGGTGGGAGGGAAATTGGGGGCATTGATGGCAGAAAATGTGCACTGCTGAATGTTGGTGTACAACGACACACACTCACACACACTGCTGAATGTTGGTATACAACCACACACACACACACACACACACACACACACACACACACACACACACACACACACACACACACACACACACACACACACACACACTTCCCAGGAAAAAGTCAAGCAAAGGCTGTAGGAGAAATAGTGATGACCATGTCATTTGAGAAAATCAATCTTACCCATATCATCATCAAATATAGACTTGGGCTCCACCTTCTTTTTGGACTTTTCTTTTGGTTTTACAGTTAGGTCGGCAAAGATATCAATGTTATCATCAAATATGTTGGATTCAAATTTCCTTTCCTTCTCTTTTGTTCTTTGTGAGGGTTTAACTGCTTCTGTGGCAAATATATCATCCTTGAAAAAGTCAAAGGTAAGCAAAATCAATTATGAATTTTAAAAATAAAAAAATGTAGAAATTCTCAGCACTAGGGTGTTTTTAAAATTACTTCGGAGCACTACTAGGATAGGTCCTTCAGATTCTTCTAGGCCAGCTCAGATTCTACTGTAAGAGAGGAGTTTTCTGACATTTCCTAACTGAAGGAGCACTCCTATCCCTCCCAATTACCCAAAACTATTTTTTGTTCTTGACCCACACCTGTTGACGCTCAGGGGTTACTCCTGGCTATGTGCTCAGAAATCGCTCCTGACTTGGGGGGCCATATGGGACACTGGGGATCGAACTCCAGTCTGTCTTAGGCTAGCACGGGCAAGGCAGACACATTACTCTTCGCGCCACCGCTCTGGCCCCCAAAATTAATTATTTTATGGCACTTAAAGTATCTCAAAATATGATAAAGGAGGTAAAGTGCTTGTCTTGCACACATCTGACCCAAGTTTATCCTCATATAGTTCCTGAAATCTGCCAGGAGTAAGCCATGAGTACTAGAGAAAATGCCATTCCTGCTGCCACCCCCCCACCCAACCACATCAAAACATGTATTTTGATTCCTTGTACTGATAGTCTAACCCAAGAGATCTAGGGAGCAGAGCTCTGGTCATGCCTTATTGTGTTCCTAATTACCCAGATACTGCAGAAACATACTAAGTATAAGTACAGAAGGCCTTAGTGCCTGTGCAAAATCACCAGGAGCTAAAACTTAGGTGTGGTTTCCCTTACGAAGAGGTTAAACATTCAGATATATGGAGATAGCTATATATATGTCAACATGATATGCCAAGGGGTCTGACTATAACAATATTCTGATGTAAATCAAGCCTGTACCAGAATATATAACTACATCTACTTTTATGAAACAAATTTTGAAACTACTTCTAAGTTTCAGTTATTAGTAAGAGAGCCTAATTTTAAGTACTGAGGATAAAAAATAATTGTCTGCAAAACAAATCTAATAGCTTCCAGAGCCCTATTGAGCCAAAATGTTGTATTACCTCAAAAATATCTTGAGTTTTGGAGATAACATCCTGCTGACTAGAGGATTTTGATACAGTCTTCGTGCTTTTCTGTTCTGTAAAGAGATCATCCTCATCTGCCAGGAAAGGGAAGGAAATAGTTTTCTTTGCTGGCTTTGGTTTAACTGACTGAAAGAGATCTTCATCGCTGCTTGTCTCACTTAGAGCAGAAAACATGGGGCTCTTTTCTTTAAGTCTCCCAGGAGGATTGACTGGATTATCTGCAGCCTTCATATTCACTTTTGTACTCCCAGTAGACTGAGAGTCAGTGTTCGTGGAAAAGATATCACCAGAATCAAATAAGTCATCTTTAAGAGGCTGTCCCTGTGATTTCACAAAGGGTTTTCTGTCCACTCCAAACACCTGATCAGGAGTCCAAGCTGGAGTGGCGGTTGCCAAAGCATCCTCAGAAGTATTCTCTCCATCCGCTGTCCTAAGCTGCGGCTCACAGGCATTTGGTAAAAGGGAATCATCAGATAACTGTGCCCTAGAGACACTCATGTACTCAGCCTCACTGGATTCCTGGGCAGCCAACCGCCGAGCTGCACGGGTCTGTGGTCTGCGCTTCCCTCTCACCTTGACACGATTCTGGAAAGTTGAAAAAAAACACATGGTAGGGAAGTGAGTAGCTCAGAAATAGAGTGCTATTATTATAAGATAATGGGTTCCATGCTATCCCCCACAAAAAAACCCCACAAATTATAAAACAAATAAACATACATGCAATTTGATGATTTAATAAGTCCTAACATTTACATAGTAAAGAAATGATACCTTTAAAGATGTCAAAATATATTTAATAGTTTCTATTTTAATCAGACCCATAATACAAAAACAAAGCAATTTTTAATCCTTTAGTGATCACCATTCTAGCTTTTGAGGAACAATGTTCAAGTACAAACCTTGATCATATAATGCCCTCAGTTTTTCTTTCCTAATTTTTGGGGGGTATTTGGACCACACATGATGGTACTCAAGTGTTATTCCTGATTCTAAATGAAAAACTACTCCTGGCAAGTTTGGGGGACCATGGGGATGCTGGGGAATGAGTCCAAGTCACTAGTGCAAGAAAAATGCAATACCCACTATACAATCACTCTGGACTTCTGCCCTTAAATTTTTGCTGTTGTTGTCAGTCAGAAATTTTAATATGTGTTTTCTGCTACAGTACACTAGTATTACTGCAAGATCAAAAATTACTTCCTTACACAAATTATGTGGATTAAGAAAAACCTAATAGAAAGTTTTTAGTATTAGAAACAAAAAAGCAAGTAATTATATAAAAGGAAATTAATATATAATATATAAAGAAATATATATAACTGACAAATATATATCAATATACAATATAAAAAGCACATATTTTATAATAAAGGACATGCTAATATTAAAATGTACAATGAAAAATTTATAAATAAATTCACATTATTTTTATTTATGTATTTACATTATTTAAATATCATGAATACAAAGTTGTTCATAATACAAGTTATTATTTCATTATGTTCATAATGAAAACCTTGATATTAGACCTGGAACCAGAAGGTATATAGAAGAACACGTAGTAAAACACTCCATGACATTGAAACTAAAGGCATCTTCAAGGAGGAAATACCACAGTCCAAACACGTGGAAGCAAGATAAACAAATGGAACTATATTAAACTGAGAAGCTTCTGCACCTCAAAGGAAATAGTGACTAAGATACAAAGGCCTCCCACATAATGGGAGAGATTATTAACCCAATACCCATCAGAAAAGAGGCTAATATCTAAGGTACATAAGGTACTGACATAACAAGGAAAAAAAAAATCTAAGCCCATCAAAATGTGGGGAGAAGAAATGAACAGACACTTTCTCAAAGAAGAAATACAAATGGCCAAAAGGCACATGAAAAAATGTTCCACATCACTAATCATCAAGGAAATGCAACAATGAGGTACCATCTCATGCCACAGAGATTGGCACACATCACAGAAAAACAAAAACTATCAGTGATGGCAGGTAAGTGGGGAGAAAAAAAACTTCTCATTCACTGTTGGTGGGAATACTGTCTAGTCCAGCCATTATGGAAAACAATATGGAGATTTCTCAAAAAACTAGAAATTGAGCTCCCATATGATCCAGCTATACCACTCCTAGGGATATAGCCTAGGAACACAAAAACACAACACAAAACTGCCTTCTGCACGCTATTTACAATAGCCAGAACAACAGATGAGTGGCTAAAGAAACTGTGGTACATTTACACAATGGAATACTATGCAGCCTCCAGGAAAAATTAAGTCATGAAATTTTCCTATACATGGATGGACATGGAAACTATTATGCTGAGCTAAATAAGTCTGAGGGAGAAAGATACACACAGAATAGTCTCACTGATCAGTGGGATTTAAGAAAAATAAAAGATAGTATGTTAATAATACCCAGAGACACAGAGGGCTGGAAGAACTGGCCCACAATATGAAGCTTACCACAAAGAGTGGTGAGTGCAATTAGAAAAATAATTACATTAATAACTAGCATGACAATGGTAGTGAGTGAGAGAAATAGAATGCCTGTCTCGAATTCAGCAGAGAGTCGGGAAAGAGAAAGATGGTGGGCATTGATAATGGGAATAAAAAGAAAAAAACAATACAAAGTTGTTCATGATTGAGTTTGTCATACAATATTAAAAAAGCCTGTTGACAGTGCATATTTCCCACCACCAATGTACTTAGTTTTCCTCTCACACAGCCACTGGAACAGACATTTTATTTCTCTCTCACTATCTACTCCTTTTAGATGATGTGGTTTGCAATACTGTTAACAAAGGAGTACAGTTCTTATCCAGAGTGATCATTACCAACTATCATTGTCATAGTGGTCCCTTCTCTGCCCTAACTACACTCCTCCATTATTTCTGGCAAGCTTCCCACAATGGACAGGTTCTCCTGGCCTTCATCTCTATTGTCATTGGATATTATTACAATATTATCTTTGTTTCTTATATCCTACAAATGAGTGAGATTATTATGTCTATCCCTTTCCCTCCTACTCATTTCATTCATCACAATGTGGTATATCATACTGATTGATTTCTGCATATAAAACTATCCTTGCTTCTCTGAAATAATCCTATCAGGTCATAGTATATGATCTTCTTGATCAGTGGTCCTCAAACTACGGTCCACAGGCCACATACTGTATTTGTTCCCGTTTTGTTTCTTCACATCAAAATAGCATGTATGCAGTGTGCATAGGAATTTGTTCGTAATTTTTGTTTTTACTATAGACTTGCCCTCCAATGGTCTGAGGGACAGTGAACTGGGCCCCTGTTTAAAAAGTTTGAGGACCCCTGTCTTGATTAACTGTTAGATTGTATTTAAAATAGAATAGCTAAAATTTTGTTGAGGATGTTTACATCTGTTAATCAGGGATATAAGCACTCTTTCTTTATAGCATCTATCTGCTTTTGGTATCAAGGTGATGTTAGCTTCATAGAAAATGTTTGGGAATGTTTTTATTTATTCAGTTTCCAGAAGGAGCCTGATAAGGATTGGTTTTAGGTTTGAAAAAATTCAATGGAGAATACATCTGGGCCTTTTATATTTTAGTATGGATATTTCTAAAAAATCTAGCTTTTTTTTTTGTATTTTTTTTGGGGGGGGGGGGGTCACACCCGGCAGTGCTCAGGGGTTATTCCTGGCTCCATGCTCAGAAATTGCTCCTGGCAGGCACGGGGGACCATATGGGGCACCAGGATTCGAACCGATGACCTTTTGCATGAAAGGCAAACGCCTTACCTCCATGCTATCTCCCGGGCCCCAAATCTAGCTTTTTGATTACCATTTTAATTTCCTAAATCATGATAGATCTGTTCAGTTATCCCAATTCATTTTTGCCCAAATTTAGGAGGTTATACAATCCAAGAATTTATTCATTTCTTATAGGTTCTTTTGTTTTGTGGCATAGAGATTTTCAAAGAAATCTAGATTACACTGAAATTCTGTAGTATTTGTAGTGATATCCTCACTTTCATTTCAAATTTGGTTTCCTAAATCTTTCTTTTGTGAGCCTTGCAATCTTTGTGTGAATAAATACAAAACAGTTTATCGACCATGTTTATTTTTTCAAAGAACCAACTTTTACTTTCACTGGCCTTTTAAATTGTATTTGGGTGTCCAGCTCATTACTTTCTGCTCTAAATTTTATTATCCTTCTGCTTTCAGCTGCTTTATTATCCTGCCTGCTTTCGGCTGATTTTACTGGTCCTTATACAATTTCTTAAAGCAGAAATATATATAGGTCCTTCCAGATGAATGTTGGGAAAGCTATAAATTTTCTTAATACTGCTTTTGCTGTTTCCCACATACTCTGATAATTCATATCTTCTTATTTGTTTCTAGGAATCTTTTTTCCCTTTTCAACCCACCAGAGCAGTTTAATCTCCAAGTATTAAAGTTATTCCTCCATGTCTCTTGTCACTTATATTTTCAGTGCATCCTAGTCTTAGATGATAGTTGATTCAATTTCTAGCCTCTTGATTTTATGAAGTATGTTTTATGATACAGCATGTGATCTTGAAGAATGTCCCATGTGAACTGGAGAAAAATATATACAGATTTTGTAGGATGAAAAGCCCCCCCCTCTCTCTATATATATATATAAATATATTATATAAATTACATATATAATCTATATATGTACAGATATACTAAGCCATTCTGTTCCATTTCTTCTTTGAAAGCCAGTATATCCTTATTGAGATTTAGCTCGATTTATCTACCTAGAGTTGACAGAGAAATGTTGAAGTCTCCAACTATTATCGTACTGTATTTAAACTGATATCTTTCTTTAAATTTAAGTTGTTTTTAAGTATAATGTTGGCTCCTCACTGGATGCATACATATTTAGGAGTGTGATTTCTTCCTGATGTACATATCCCTTGATTATTAATAATCTCTGTCTCTTAAAACAATTTTAAATCTAATGTCTAAGTAGTCTGATATTAGTGTGGCCACCCCAGCCATTTTAAGGGAGTTGTTTGTTTGAAAGATTGTCTTCCAAGCTTTGAATTTGAGTCTGCATTTGCTGTAATTATTCCAATGTATTTTCTACAGGCACTAATGTGTTGGATTCAATTTTCTGATCCATTTTCCCACACCGTCTCTTAACTGGTGTATTATTTCATTGATGCTGAGAGATTTTTGTCATGGGATTATGTGCCATCTTTTGTAGATGTTTGGTGTGTTTGTTGGTTTTATCTTGCTTAAAGTAGACCCCTCCGTTCGTCTTTTAAGGCTGCTTTTGAGTCTGTAAAATTTCTGAACTGCTGTTTATTCATGAAGCTGTGCATCCTTTCTTCAAACCTTAATGAAAGTCTAGCAGGGTAAAATATTCTTGGCTATACATCCATTTCATTGAATTTTTTCACTATATGCCTCTACTCTTTCAGGCCTGCATATTGCTTATGATAAATCTACTGTAAATCTTAAGGTTGTTTTTTTTTTAATATATTTTACTTTTTGATCTCGCTGCTTTCAGTATTCTGTCTGTGGTTTTCATCACTGTGACTGGGATGTGCTTTGTGGTACTTTCACTTGGGTCTCTTTTAGCTGGTACATTTTGGGTATTCAGGGTGTGGATGCATGCACACTCTTCAGCTCTGGGATCTTTTCAGTAATGATTTCTTTGACTGTTGCTTCTTTGTGGGCATATACTTCCTGGATCTCTTGGATTCCAATGATTCTTGTATTGCTTCTGTTGAAATTATCCCAGAGTTTTACTGTCTGTTCACTTATTTTGAGGATTTTTTCCATCTTCTGTTCATTTATTTTAAGGTTATTTTCCAACCTCTTTGTTTTATTAGGGTGTTATGCAGTTCATTTTCCAGCTCACTAATTCTGCCCTCATTAAGCCATTATTCTGCCTGTGAGGCATACCAGTGTGCTTGTCACATAGTTTACCAAGTTTTTCAGTTCTATCACCTATTTGAAGTTTTCTCATTTCTTTTTTGGTTTTTGGGTCACACTCAGGGCTTATTCCTGGCTCTATGCTCAGAAATCGCTCTTGGCAGGCTCAGGAGACCATATGGTATGCCGGGATTCAAACCACATTTCTTCTGCATGCAAAGCAAATGCCTTACCTCCATGCTATCTCTCAGGTCCAAGTTTTCTCATATCTTCGAGTCTTATTGGCTCTCCATTCAATGGTTTCTTTGAGTTCTTTGAAAATCCTCAACATTCATTTCCTCTCTACAGTCTTTATCAGAGAGTTTATATAGGTATCTGGTACCTATATAGCTGGATCCTCAGAATTACCGTCTTTATTTACTAATTGTGGTAGAGTTCTGCATTGTCTTCCGATTGTGACCTTTGTAGTATAGAAGTGTTCCTTATATTTTGGGTTGGTGCTCATTGACTAGAAGAAATGTGCAGTATCCTCCCACCACTAATTTTATTTATGCCAAGCTTTCTTTTCATGGCACTCGGATCCTGTGGCCATCATGTGTTTGACCTCCTTTCAGGATGCACTAGTTCCACCACTGCTGGTTTTTCTTGCAGCCTAGCTTTTTCTTTTCACAGGCTCTCATCCCATATCACCCACTTAGACGAACTCTTTTTGTGGTGCCCTGGTCCAGTCACCACAGGTTCTCTTTGCAACTGATCTTTTTCTTTTCACAATGCCCTAGTTCTATGCTCCCTTGTTGTCTGCCCTCAATTTTAATCCAAGTCTATTTTAAATTAAAAAAGACTTGGAAAATTTTGGTGATGATTTAAAAAAAAACTAGTTAAAAATAAGTCTTAAGTAGCACAGAAATGTAAGACAACAAGAAAAAGAAACCTACCTACGGTGCGTCTTCTTCAAGTAAACAAACAATAATTTAAGTCATAACTATTTCACATACAATATCTGGATTAGAAATCAGAAACCTTACCATAAATGTAATAATAGTTATTCGAAAAATGCAACATTTGTGAAAATTTCCAAAATGCACAGTTTTCAAACAGTACTCACTACTTGGGCAAACTACTTGACTGTTTTTGCCAATCTAAAAGAAATTCATAAATAAATCTTAAGGATTCATAGCCACCAGCAACCCACCACCAAAAAGGAGTTTTTATGGTTGTAGTCTAAATCACAAAGATAAGAAGCAAGAAGTGTTAGCAAAGGCTGTAAACAAAAAACAATCCTTGTTGGCTGCTAGTGGGAAAACTGTTATAAATAAATGCACAATGGAATACTGTTCATATTTAACTATACAAAACAAGAATACTTGATATGTACACCATTGTGGATTTGTAATGATGAATAAGCTAGAGAAAGATAAATACAAGAGGTCTTGATTGTATATGTAATAAACCAAAGCAAGGGAACAGACAAAAGCAATCTATAGGTTTGATCAGAATACCTAGACTGGGAGAGTAGAAGCGAGAAAAGGGAGTAATAGTGGAAAGCCCAAGAGATATGGGAATATTTTAGCATCTTAATTATGAGAAATAATTCCTGAAACAAATACAATAATGGAAATCAAAGTTACCACAATTTAAAAAAGAAGAGTGGGGGTTTGAGGTACATGGAGAGATAATACAGCAAATATGTCACTTGCCTAGCATACAGTCAATCTTGTTTAACTCCTAGCACTACATATGGTAGTGAGCAGTCAAGAATGATCCCTCAGCACCAAAGGTCCAAAACAAAATCTAATTTTTTTCAAAAGCGTGAGGAGGAAACTTCATTTTATAAGGAAAACACAGTTGAGAACATAAACATATGTGCATGGGCTTACTAAGTTCTGCTGGTTACTCAAGATCAGGTACACTCTTGAAAAGGAAGACTAGATAGGACCAAAGAAAATCACCTAGCATAAAAGAAAAATCTTCTAAAGTTTATATTTGCATAGTCTATGGAGCAAGGTGAAGGGACAATACTCGGGAGTTATTCCAGGGGATCCTAAATCTTGAGCCCTGAAGAACAAAGAGGAAAAACAGCACAAACACAGTAAGTTTGAACAGGACTGATAAAGAAAAGCATCCCTAAGGGAGGAAGCAGAGTGAAGTATGGCAGTAGCAGATCAGACAGAGTATGTGTTCAGGGAACATTGTCCAGTGAGACTGGGAGTTTAGCTGATATTGAAACTGAACTGAAGACTTTGGTTAGTAGAGATTATAAAAGTTAGCAGAGACTACAAAGGATCTCAAATGTTCTGCTCCCAACAGTGAGGAACAAGTAGAGAAACACCATCTTCTTTGTGTCTAAACAACCAACCCTTGGTCACAATGAGGAGAACCTAAACATAGTGGGATTTCATTGCAGCTAGTACATAGAAATAAAAGTAACCAATACAGGAAGTAGAAAGGTGGGTTAAGAACCAGGGAAGTCCAGCAGAGTCAGAAAAAAAGAGAAAAAAAGGGTGTGGTTCCTTGAAATAGCCAGCCAGAAAGAAAAATGATTTCATTACCTTGTTTGCATTGTGCAAGGTATCTGCCTGAGCTGGAAGATCAAAACTCACACCGTCCTCCCTAGTGTCAGGAACAGTGGACATACGTTCCAGACTGTGAATTCTTTCAGGTTCAGATGAAGGGAAACCCAATTCTGGCATAACAGGCTTCACTCCAGACATCTGAGGGGTTGCGCCAGGCAGCAAGGCTTCAGGGTCAATTGCTAAATTTGCCTAAAGAAGAAAAATAAAAGTTACCCACTATGTTTTTTCAAACCCTGAAGCCTATTGCTATTACTGTTACACATGAGTGATTCAGATGTTAGAACTGCATACAAGCAGCAACAATAGCAGATGGGGAAAAAAATAAGAAAATGTTGGGCAGAAGCTGACAAGTAAAAACAAAGTTTATAGATATCAAAAGCAGGCAATAAAGATTGTAGAGGTATTAGATAATTACTTGTATTTTCAAGATCCGGGAGGTTGGCTCTTTAGGTTTAAATGAAGTGGGATCTGGTGAGTCCTGTGAAAAATTATACTCAGTTAAAACTCCACTGGAGAAATACAAAGAGAAAATATTTTTTGGGTCACAACATATATCTATAAACAAAACTGTGGTGGAGTAAAGCTGTTTCATTCTCAAATTCTATATGGCAAAGACATTCAAATCTCTCCTGGACCTCAAAACAATATACTTATACACTTCACATAAAGTGGAAATATACACATAGAATAAAAGAAAATGGATTGCAAGCAATATCCTTAGTTATAGTATGTCATGGCACCAAAACCTGACCATTTGGCAAAACAACAGGATGTTTCTCCAGAGCAAATATCATGAATCACATAAGAATTCATCAAAAGCAGAGTGCTTGAAGTGAAAGGTGGCACCTGGGATGTCATTGAAGATATGCTAGGCCTAGAATCTGGTTTTCATAACTGAGAAAAAAAGATGCCTTACTCAGTGACATCTAGGGACTACTCTGGACTACTGTAAGCCAGAACCAGGACTTGGTCTCCAGACTGGTATGTTCTCAGAAAAAAACTATGAATATGAGGCCTAAATGATTGCAGAAAAGATTATAGAGGGAGAAAAATAAATTATATGCTATTTACATAATAAACTTTAATGTCACTGTACTATTTCAACACAATCCATAGGAAGAAATGGAGGTGCAAAAGGAAAAATTATTCCTCATACTACTGTATTTAATTTTATCATGAATCAAATATAAAAAAGTATAGATTCATGGTGGTGTGTGGAAGGATAAGATACACAGAGCAATAAAAGGGGCCTGAGAGATAGCATGGAGATAGGACATTTGTCTTGCATGCATAAGGATAGTGGTTCAAATTCCGGCATCCCATATGGTCTCCCAAACTGCCAAGAGTGATTTCTAAGCAGGGAGCCAGGAATAGCCCCTGAGCTTTGCTGGGTGTGACCCCAAAAACAAAACAAAAACAAATTTTTTTAGTAAAATGAAAAGATCCTGGATACTATTTGCTTCCCAAATTAAGAGAACTCCAAAATAAATATAGGTATCCATGACAGAGTTAACCTGTACTTACACATGGAAGAGAGCTGAAAACCCTTAAACATATCAGTTCTAACCTGAGGTGTTTCCAGTTTCCATACGCTTTTTTCTTTGGTACCCTGAGTGGGTTCAAGATGCTCTTGATTCTTTAAAGGTGGAACATGGTTATCTTTTTTCACTATCTTCTTCTTCTCTTGTATCTTAAAGAAAAGTTACAAACAAAA